>QVAJ01000379.1:287667-305550 GCA_003546035.1 Mixornis gularis | reverse complement strand
GGCACGGGGTCTGTGTTTTGGCACGGGGTCTGTGTTTTGGCACGGGGTCTGTGTTGCTCACAGCCGCCTGTTGCAAAGTGCCCTGGAGGCCGCTTTGAGGAGCAGTGATGGGGCTCCCTTGGCTCTCCTTAGACTTTCAGAGTGTGCTGCTTTCCTCAGCTTGTCTCTGTACTGTAACTGCTGCAGAAAGGTTCTTGTTCTCCCTAGAATTCCAGTTAAACCATGTGTGCTTTATCTATAGAGGATTATAATTGAATTTGACTTGAGTGGGTTGATAAGCTGTAAGGAAAGGCAGAGAATTGTCATGGTGTGTGGGAAGTGACAGGACTGCTCTCAGGTAATTGAAGTCCTGTGGTAAAAATGGTGCATATTGTGAAGACCATATAATCAGCACATACCTGCATCCGAATTAGGAATGTGTGTAACATTTGATAAATAAAAATGACAAAATAACTGCATTAAAAATATCAGTGCCTTAATTCAAACAGCATAAATAACATCAATGGGTATTTTTGTATAACTTCTCAGAAATGACTTTCTATGAGAACTGCTGAAAAAAACTGATAAATTTTTATATTTTTGCCTCTGTCATGTTTTTCCTTTTAATCCTCCTCCTAAACAAAAATACTAAATTAAAAATTCTCTCTGTGTTTCATTAGAGGAAACAGTTGGTGGAGGAAAGGAAACGGTTCAAGGCATTTTGGACGATGTGGTGGAGTCAGCTGTGAAAGGTAGTGAAGTCTTCTAAAGTAAAATAGTTGTATATGTATTGATTCTAGACTGAGGGAAGTAAAATTTTTGTTACTAAGTATCATGACAAGAACTAAGTATCTCGTGAAGCCAGAGCAAGTTTTGATTGTATCACAATATTCTTTTGCTGGTAGCTGAGAGACTTTTCTCATTTACCGGTGCTGCTTCTGTGCCACGCAGAGCTTCACAAAGTCATGGGATAGAAAACTCTTCATGCGTGATTTTAATAGTTTTTCCTCTTTTCCCTTTTAGTGGCTGAAGAAAAGCAGGTAACAGAACCTGTCAAGGCTCTTCCTGCAGTGGAGACTGCAGATACTCTTCTTTCTGGCTCTAGCAATGAAAATGTACAAACAAATGGGATTCCAGATGATGGGCAGTCTGTTTCCTCCACTGATAATCTGGTAAATAACTGCACTGGTTGCCAATATACATCTACAAAAGAAGAAATGGTTTTATTGTGACAACTAATAGAGTGGGATTTGGCTGAAGAAAGGGACAGAAACTCTAATGTGTGTGTCCTGCTCAGGTTCAAAAAGGAAGCAGCAGCTGCAATTTAAGCATATATTGAAAATACCTGTCSTGAAATTGATGGTATTAGTTGTATTTTAATACAGAGTCGGGGCAGAGATAAAGGGTCAGTCAATATGTGTGACAAGATCCAGATCCCTTGTAATCCTGTTTAACTTTAGTTGAAACTGCAGCTGATTCTCAGAGGAGCTGTGGAACCTCCTAATTGCTCTGTTGCTTTATCTCACTGAGGGTGTGTTGTGTTTCTTACTGTCAAGGAGACAGATGTGTCTGGACATCAAGCTGCTGCCAGGTTTTCCCATGTTCTACAGAAGGATGCCTTCCTTGTGTTCAGGTCACTGTGCAAGCTCTCCATGAAGCCGCTGGGGGAAGGACCACCAGATCCCAAGTAATCAATCTGTATTTGTTGTTCTGTCCTCTCCTGGTAGCTTTTAGACACGGTTAAGTACCTGCTGTATAGTTAAGCAAGTGTTCAAAATCCACTTGTCAGGCCCTTGGTTTAGTTAGCGTGATGAATCTAGGATTGAAAATAGCTTCAAATTATTAAGAATTCAGTACTTGAGATTTTTGGGTTTTGCATAATAAGCTTATTAATCTTACCAGTTGGAGTTGCCTCGACTATTAGTATTTGTGAAGCTTTTGATGGGACAGTGGGGAAGTGCCTAAGAAGCACTGGGCTGCATTTATTAAGCTGGTCTAAGATGTTAATATTACAGAAAAAAAATTCAAATTTGGATGGTAGAAGTTCAAAAATCACTTTGCTGATTGCCACCCCTCTTGCCCCCTGCATTTATTAAGAAATGCTGCAATGCTAATGTTGAATGCAAGTATATACCAAAAAAATAGAAATGTATTTAATGTTGAATTTTTTCTAGATCCCACGAGTTGCGTTCCAAGGTTGTGTCTCTCCAGCTGCTTCTCTCAGTGCTGCAGAATGCTGGTCTGGTTTTCAGGACACACGAAATGTTCATCAATGCAATCAAGCAATATCTTTGTGTAGCATTATCTAAAAATGGAGTCTCTTCTGTTCCTGATGTGTTTGAGCTCTCTCTTGCCATCTTCCTCACACTACTTTCAAATTTTAAAACCCATTTAAAAATGCAGATTGAGGTGAGAGACTTTGAATCTATTAATTGCATATGCTCTAGTTCTCAAAATACTGTAATGGTAAAAAGACAGCTGGAACTTCCATTTTAATGTCTTAGTTTGGTTTGCTTACTAAACTAATATATTAATACTGTATCCACATTCTACTATGCAAGAAATGCTACTCTTCAAGAGAAATAACTGAACAGAAATGAATCTGTGCATTTGATGTGGTTCTCATAAGTTTCAGATCATCAAGTCCTTAACCTTATTTATTTTGCAGGTGTTCTTCAAAGAGATCTTCCTGAATATTCTAGAGACTTCTTCAAGTTCCTTTGAACACAAATGGATGGTGATTCAGACTTTAACTAGAATTTGTGCAGGTATTTCCACTATGTAAAAGAATCACTTCTGGCAGCAGATGAAAATTATTTTGAGAAAAAATGCCACATATAATGTTTAAGTATGAAAATTTGAATTTGATCCTAGAGTCCTTGGGTTAAATGTCTGGATTCATCTGCACTGCCTGCTCCAACTCTGATTCCTTTGATTCCTTTCAAGAATTTTTTTGCACAGAATTCTAATACTTCCCTTTCCTTTTATTTTCCAGATGCCCAGTGTGTAGTGGATATTTATGTTAACTATGATTGTGATTTAAATGCTGCTAATATATTTGAACGTCTTGTAAATGACTTGTCCAAAATTGCCCAGGGACGAAGCGGGCATGAGTTGGGAATGACACCTTTACAGGTAAGGAAAACGGCTTTGAGGATAAGGTACTATTTTTTCATAAACAGTGCTATCTTTGCTTCATTACTGATACTTCCAGAGGTTCATGCTGTCTGTAACCTACCGATCACTTACTCTTTATTAGTCTGATGATTTGAATTGGATGCTGAAGCAGTGCCATTAATTACTTGGTGACTTTACTGCCTGTTTGCACCATGAGACCAGGCTGGTTCTGGTCTCTTTTGTTGCACTGCCAAGGGAGAGAGAACCAAACAAGCCTTTCTCTGCCTCAGCTAAATGACTTCCTCCCTGGAGCTCATGAACCAGTGGTACTGTCTGTGGGTTTGCTTTGCACAGACTTTGTGCCGTGTCTCCACCACAAACATTTTATTTTTAAGATTATACTTTTCCAGTCCTTAGAGGGAGACTGTTGTAGAAACTGTTTTCAGCAGGGTTTGTTGATTTGGTTTTTCTTTTTCTATTTTATTCTTCTTCTTTGTGTTTTAGGAACTGAGCCTGAGGAAAAAAGGACTTGAATGTTTGGTTTCTATTTTAAAATGTATGGTAGAATGGAGCAAAGACCTTTATGTGAACCCAAATCATCAGACTAGCTTGGGTAAGATTGTTTCTGTGTGGAGAGACTGACTTATTTAATCAGTTCATTCTTGTGTTTGTTCAGTGTTCAGAAGCTATTCAGAAGTGTGGATGCCAGGTTTGTACCTAACAATTTGTTTACACAAGGGAGATATTTTACAAACAGCTGTTAGTGCTATTGCAGTAATTGATTCTCCAAGTGTCTGGTTTCAATAACTGGGTTCTGTTGATGAGCTTTAGCCAGGTCCTTATCTACTATAAAAGCTCATGGAGAACAAGACATGTGGACAGTCTTGGAGTTACTAAGCTGAAGTGCTGGAATTTCTCCATAGATGGTGCTGCTTTTCTGCCTTTTGTTGGATTATTTTAGAATTGCATCAATAGAGCATCTTCATGTAGTGTAGTGCAGACTGCCAAAAAGTATACATAGTAAAATAAGAACATTGACTCTCAGATTTCTGCTTAAAAGTTCTGTAACCAAAAGCTCTTGACTGAACCAGGATAAATGAAATCTCCCCTTGTTTGTGAATAGGTTCATATAAACCATCCGAACAGGAGGTGGCTGAAGGTAAATGCCTGGACACTGGAGGGAGACGGAGCAGTGTCAGTTCCTTGGACTCCACTGTATCCTCAGGAGTTGGAAGTGTTGGCACCCAGACTGCTGTCCCAGATGATCCAGAGCAATTTGAAGTCATCAAGCAACAAAAGGAAATAATTGAACATGGGATAGAACTGTAAGCCCAGTATGACAGGAAAACTAAAGTTCACTAGTAATAAAATGTATTGTTATGGTCTCACAGTCACACCTGTAGGACACTTACAAATTGATATTAATGCTGAAGACTCTCACCTGCTGTTGTCAAAAAACAGTGCTGGAGCTGTTACAGTTAAAAGGAATTTCATAAAATCCTGGGTGGAGTGGAAGGGGTTTTCACAGCTTTCCTTTTTGCTGGCTCAGCTCCACAGGAGTGTGTATGTCTAGAGAGAAATTGATTTGAGGGACACAGAATCTTTGATTTATGAGGACTCTGTAAAACTCAAATTTTTAGGCTGTGATATTTTTAATTGTATGTCAATTTTCCCATGTTTTTGTCCGAACAGGTTTAATAAAAAACCAAAGAGAGGAATACAGTATCTGCAGGAGCAGGGAATGCTTGGCAGTACAGCAGAGGACCTGGCACAGTTCTTGCACCAAGAGGAACGCCTCTGCTCTGTAAGATTACACAGCACAATGCATCTCCTGCCCCAGCACCTTCAGGCCTGTCCTGGTACCTGTGTGCCCCTGCTCTGGAGTTCATGTCTTGGGGAAATGAGTGTGCAAGGCTCCTCACGGGCACCCCTAGTGCCAGGGCTGCCTGCTGTTTGCTTGCTGTCCCAGGCCTCTAAGTGCAGTGCTGTGTTCCAGTGAAGTGCTGGGGGGGTTCCCTGTCAGTGGGATGTGCATTTTGTCTGTCCCTGGGGCTGGAGGGAGACAGAGCAGTGTCACTTGCTGGCAGCCCCGTGCCAGCAAAGCAGGATCGTGTGCTGCGGTGGCAAAGCATTCTCTGCTGCGTGTGCAGCTGGGCAYAGTGCAGCTTTCCCTGGCTCTGCAGGAATGCAGATCTTGCCTTTGGCAGGGAGGAAAGCAGGGAGATGCAGACTGAGGGGGAATTTGGTACCCCTGTCCCTCTCCACCCCTCCACGGCCTGCTCTGTGGTCAGTGGGGTGTCAGCATTGAGAGCTGAGCTGTGCGAGTCTTGGCCTGGAAGCCCTCTTGTAGAGCTGGCACTTGGATTGCACAGTAATAACTGTCTCTTGTGTTTTTTAGACTCAAGTAGGGGAATTCCTTGGGGAAAGCAGCAAGTTTAACAAGGAAGTGATGTATGCCTACGTAGATCAGCTGGATTTCTGTGGCAAAGACTTTGTCTCTGCTCTGCGGATATTTCTGGAAGGTTTCCGTCTGCCCGGCGAGGCCCAGAAGATTGACAGATTAATGGAGAAGTTTGCTGCCAGATACATCGAGTGCAACCAACGGTAATTCAAACCTTGGTGTCACATCAGTGCCCAAAGGACATTCCCTGCCTCTGTACTGTGGGGTTTGATGCATTCCTAATGGATTCAGTCTTTGCTGGCTCCTGGGTTGAATCCATAGCACTTCTGGGTATTTTTCTTGCATATGAAAGGAGCTAATGGATTGAGGAATTRGGAGTCTACAAACCTGTTTTGTTTTCTCCTCCCTCAGGCAAACACTATTTGCTAGTGCAGACACTGCCTACGTTTTGGCATACTCCATTATAATGCTGACTACAGACTTGCACAGTCCACAGGTAAAAATTTAAAAAATGCAAACTTAGAGAAGTTCAAATTTCCCTGGAAGTTGCATTCAAAATCTGATATCCAACTTATTCCTTCTTACAGGTAAAAAATAAAATGACAAAGGAGCAGTACATTAAAATGAATCGAGGAATCAATGACAGTAAAGACCTACCAGAGGAGTATTTATCCACAATCTATGAAGAAATAGAAGGAAAGAAAATTGCAATGAAAGAGACAAAAGAATACGCAATTACAACCAAGTGTAGCAAACCAAGTAAGAAGGAACTGGAAACTGGGAAGATCATGGTGCTCTTGAGCTATGGCAGGAACTTGGGGATGGCACCGTGGTGTGCAGAGTCCCTGTGAGAATTACGTTTAGAGCTGTATGGAAGGAGACTGGCTCAGATACAACTCCCCACTGCCTGCTGTGGTGGGAGCAGCCTGTAGGTGCCTGTGGCACCTCTGCAGAGCAACACTAGAAATCAAAGCCCTTGGGGTTTTTAAACACCAGTGTGAGGAGTAACTCCAGAGGGAACTTACTTTGCAATGAACCTGTTTTTATGTGCTAGACAGTGAGCGAGGGCTTGATTTGGGCTGGTTTTTTGTCTCCCTCCATAGGTCAGTGGCTGGGAGGTGTCATGGTCCTTGTGATAGTGTTTGCAAACCAGAGGGATTAGAGAGTTTGTCATAATCTATAGTCACCTCTGCTCATCCAGACCAAATGAGGGTGTCTGTGTGTAGCATGCAGTAGAAACCAGTATCCCCAGCTGTACCCTGCTTTTACTCAGAGTAGCTGGTACTAATTTAATTCAAATKAGTGAATTCTGAATCTTCAGCATAGTGGTTTTTCCAGCGTTTTCATGCTGTTTGCAGGTTTTCTCAATTAAAACAGGAACAAAATTAATTTGCTTAAAAATTGAAGTTGCCCCTGTAGTGTGAGGATAAAGAAACGCTAAGTTATTAATTTATTTATCATGTTGGTGGGGGCTTGTTTTGTTTTGGGGATGTGAGSCTAAGGAGATACAGGATTTTCCATCCACTTTTACAGGCAGAATTACTTGATAGAGTATGCGCCTCTGACTTGGAACAATTAGGTAGTAGCATGTAAAGGGCTGGATGAGTTATTTTGTACATAAGAAAGTCTTAAGTTTTGGTGTGATTTTTAGTGCTGGACTTCCTTGCTTGCAGCCTGGGGCAGCCTCCTGACTTCTAAGATTTTGCAAGATTTCTATCTTTAGGTTTCATTTGCAATACCTTTATTTAACGTTTTGTGACACTCAGTGTGAAGGGATGGAGTAGTGCTCTTGTAAGAAAAGGTGAGCAGTGTCTGTGTGTGCTGCTCCCCTTAGGTGTGGCCAACGAGAAGCAGCGGAGGTTGTTGTACAACCTGGAGATGGAACAAATGGCAAAGACAGCCAAGGCCCTCATGGAGGCAGTGAGCCATGCAAAGGCTCCTTTCACCAGTGCCACTCACCTGGACCACGTCAGGCCCATGTTCAAAGTGAGTGTCAGCTTCTCACTGTCTTCGTTATCAAGAGTTTCAAGCATGGGGGAAAAAGGGGAAAATCACTCTGAAGAGTTTGCTAATGCAACAGATGGACTCTTTGGGTATATTTGGCTTCAGTGACCCAGTGTTTTGGGCTAAAGTTGTAAGAGACCTCTGAATTTAGTTTCTTGCTGTGTTTAGCTTGTGTGGACTCCGCTGCTGGCAGCTTACAGCGTTGGCTTGCAGAACTGTGATGACACAGAAGTTGCTTCCCTGTGCCTGGAGGGAATACGCTGTGCCATTAGGATAGCCTGTATCTTTGGAATGCAGGTGGGTGTCAAGCTTAGCCTGGGCCTTGCTGGGGACCAGGTGGGCTCTGGGAGGCAGGTGAAGAACTACAAACTTATACATATAAGATGAAGTGTCTTATACATAGAAGATGAAGTGTCTCATCTGCTTTCTTGAGAGGGTAAAGGTCTTGATGTAATCAAGCATTTCTTCAACTCTTTCTTTTCTTGCTGAATCTTCTGTTAAGAGCATTTGCTAACTGGCATCCTACTCTCCTTTAGCTGGAAAGTGCTCTAAGTGTGCCAGCTATCCATAGAAGAAAAATTTGTAGGCAAGTTGCTTTCTCTGGTTCTTTGGGGATTTTGATGCTTGTTTCTCTGTCTTGTAGCTTGAGCGAGATGCTTATGTACAGGCCCTTGCTCGTTTTTCCTTGCTGACTGCCAGTTCCAGCATTACAGAAATGAAGCAGAAGAACATCGATACCATTAAGACACTCATTACAGTCGCTCACACAGATGGCAACTATCTTGGCAATTCTTGGCACGAGGTAAATTTTTATTAGTTTAAATGCTGAACATGGTGTCATATTTTTTCTTCTACTGTCAGCCCCCAGAACCCTCTTAAAAATGTGAAGGAAGTACATTATATTGTTAAGTTTTTGCTTTTGTTTCTTTTTACTATRTATATAAATAATGCACGCCATTTTTTTTAAGTCCCTATGGAAACTGTGTGACAATACTGTAATTTTTGTGGCTGCATTTGTTATGGAATTTAAATGATATAAAAAGTCTCATTTGGCTTCAAAAAATTCTGCATATAAACTTGTATTCTTATTCATGGAAACAAAAATATTCTAGCTCCCAGGTCCAGACTTGTCTGTGCAGTGTTTGGCAACATTAACGCCATAAGCACATGAAAAATTAGGGCTAAAATACTTTGGTGGATGATTGGTAAAGATCATATATATAAATGCATATAAAGGATTATATGCATTTTCTTAAAGCCTGTTTTCCAGGAGCAATTTTATCAGCTCTAAATCCGTGCTGTTGCTAAAGGGAGCACTTCTGCTGCATTAGTATTATTTCTGCCAGAGTTCTCTGGCTCTAGTCTTGGGCTAAATGATATGAGCCAAATGTGCTAGAGCTGACAGATGCCTCAGACCTGGCCCACAGCACCCTCTCCTGAGTGCTTGTGCCTGCCARGGGATGTGGCTGTGGGGGAAGGAGGAGGAGAGTCAGTTTTGTGCTGTGGCAAGCACASCATTGGCATTTGAACTGTCTATGTTGGGACATTGTTACTCCAGTGCTGACAGCTGCAGTGTTTCATCTCTCCAGGACAATGAAGGCTCTACAAGATCACCTCCAACTTGTTTATAGTCTTGAAAGTTGATGCTGTAAAAAGTAATAARAAGGTATTCTTTAATAGTTAGAGATCCAGGTTAGATTTTGGAGCACTGTTTATTTTATACTTGTATTGGAATGGTTCATGGTGGCTGATGATAGTGAATGAACCGCTTAACTTCATTTTCAGTTGTGTTAGTAATGTTTTAGCACCATCAAAGCTGTTAACGTGGCCAAAGTTGTTTGAATGGTTGGAGAACCTGGGAAGGTCATAAATATTAAATACAAACCTATGTTAAGAATAAAAAGGTGGTGGTGTGCAAAAACACGATGTTTAATTTCTTTTGGTTTTAGATCTTGAAGTGTATTAGCCAGCTGGAACTGGCACAGCTGATAGGAACTGGTGTGAAAACTCGGTATTTGTCTGGTTCTGGGCGTGAGAGGGAAGGCAGCATTAAGGGCTATGCCTCTGCAGGAGAAGAGTTTATGAGCCTGGGATTAGGTAAGGTTATTAATCCTGAACTTCACAAAGATGCACATGCAAGTGTGCAGCATCAACTATTCGTAGCTGACTTAGAGTTCATATTTTTAAATAGTATTTTATCTGTTCCAATTCYATTAGCAATATCATGTCATCTTAACCTAATCAATATGATGTTTAGCTGTGTAATAATCTGGCACAGATCTGGCAAAGGCACCATCTGCTTCATATAAATTACACGGTAACTAGAAGCAGTAGTCACTTCTCTTTGTCTACTTGTTCGGTGTTGGAGTTAATATAAAGTCATTATTTGCTGTTGGCAAATGGTGTTTTTAATGGATTTATTGCAGGGAACCTGGTTGGGAGCGGGGCTGACAAACGGCACATGGCGAGCATCCAGGAGTCCGTGGGGGAGACCAGCTCACAGAGTGTGGTGGTGGCAGTGGACAGGTACTGACAATGTCACTCTGCACTCTTACCTAAATCGTCATCTTTGTCACCTGCCTTCTGAAATGTTGTCTCAAGACTTGCTTCTATCCTAAACCAGGTGTTGGAATGAGAGCTCTTAGTAACTACTGATGAATTGTGCAAGTCTGCACAATCATATATTCAGAGTGGAACCATAAATGTGTCTGTTACCACGTCAAAATCCAGAACATTTGGGAATGTTCTCTGCTTTATCAGTGTTCTATTTGGACCACTATCAGCAGTTGAGCTCCTTTCAGGACTGAACAGCTGAAGGGGAAGAARGGACAACAGGGCATCCATAGTCTTTCTCCTGTCTGTTTTGACAGCCACAGCCAACCATATTTTCAGAGGATATAAAGATCAAAGGTGGCTGGTAGCCAGTAAAGTCTTGTAGCAAAGCTTTCTTACTGTCTGTTTATTGTCCCCATGAAATTTAACATGCTGTCACCCAAATGAGTGTTCCAGCATAACTTGACCTGGGTAAACTCGTGAGCCTATGCCTGTTCCTGAGCGGGGCAGGAGCACAGCACACTGTGACTTGGTGCAGGGAAGAGGATGCTTAGGTTGAGGGAAGGTGCACGTACTGCTGCCAAGGAGCAAGAACACGAGGGGTGCAGAGTTCCTGAAACACCTCCAGATGCGCTGACCTTYTGCTGCAGCCCTGAGCTGTAACCGACTCCTGCGGCTGCGCAGCTGAAACTGCAACTCCTTCATGTGTTGCAGGATATTCACGGGCTCCACCAGGCTGGACGGGAACGCCATAGGTACGTGTGGGGGGTCGCAGGGCCCCGGGCCCGGGGGCAGCCTGGCTCACTGCAGCCTCCTCCCCTGCAGTTGACTTTGTGCGCTGGCTGTGCGCCGTGTCCATGGACGAGCTGGCGTCCCCGCACCACCCGCGCATGTTCAGCCTGCAGAAGATCGTGGAGATCTCCTACTACAACATGAACCGCATCAGGCTGCAGTGGTCCAGGATCTGGCATGTCATTGGAGACCACTTCAACAAGGTACTTCTTCAAATCCAGTTATGCAATATGCATAAACAGTGGGACTTCTTTAATCAGCTTTTCCCCTCTGTGTTAGTGGCTTAAACACTGATATTGAAAAAAATTCCATTCAATGCACCTAAAAGAAGCACCTATTTAAAAATCTAAAGTGTACAAATAGAGATGTTTATAGGAATGATCTTTAATTGTATAATCTTCATTATACCATTTGGTATTGTTGTAATTTTTCTTTGACTTTTCCTTCGGATAAAATACCAAGTTAGTTTTCCTCTAAAATGTTCACAGGTGATCCTGGAACAGCAGTTGTCTTCCTTAGGAAATTGAATCGTGCTAGGATGGGATTTTTTTAACCAAAGATTTAATTTCATTTATTTTATTGTATTGTACTGTATTTTAATTTTAGCATCTGGCTGGCTATTACAGTTCTGCTTTAATGTGTTCAAAATCCATGGGTCTTTTTAGAAGGACGACATGACAGAAAGCTCCCTTCTTTTCCAAGTGTCTGAACACTAGAATGTGCTAGCAATGTTTAGTGGGCAGAGATGGAACCTGAGTGATGAATTTGTTACTCATATAAATGACACATTAACTGATAAGTGTTTGACAATATGCTTTCCTTCTAGGTTGGGTGTAACCCTAATGAAGATGTTGCCATCTTTGCTGTAGACTCATTAAGGCAGCTGTCAATGAAGTTTCTTGAGAAGGGAGAGTTAGCCAACTTCCGCTTCCAGAAAGACTTCCTAAGGCCTTTTGAGCATATTATGAAGAAAAACAGGTGTGAGGCATTGCAATTTCTGCTTTAGCTTGCTTTAGTCCCACTTAGGGATGTCACTTGGTGTGGGTTAGATGGTCATGTGCAGGGAAGTGGGGCAGTTACTTTGTGCCAGTGTAAAGTAGTCTTGCTTTACTTTATCTGCTTTTTTTTTTAAGATCTCCGACTATTCGAGACATGGTGATCCGCTGTATTGCTCAGATGGTGAACTCTCAAGCTGGTAACATTCGTTCAGGCTGGAAAAACATCTTTGCAGTCTTTCATCAAGCAGCATCAGACCACGATGGGAATATCGTAGAGCTGGCCTTTCAGACTACAGCACACATAGTTAGTAAGTGATGCTGGACAGATGCATGCACCCAAATTAGCCTGCCTGCTGTGAGTCTGCTTCAAAAGGCTCATCTGAACAAGGCTTTTGTATCTCCAGGCAAATAAACACACAACCTTGAAGGCAGACTGTTTAAACTCTGCACCTGGCTCATGCCCTTTAAGTCTCCTGAATGCCACGGACAGGACAAACTAGATATAGATAGTCTGCTGTAGAACTTTGGAATGTAGGTGGTGGGGTGTTCTTCCTTACAAGGGAGGGATGCAAGAGAGGGCAAAGAACCATATTTAATGCAGAAGGTTTGGTCCTTTTGTGTTTGTCTGTTCCATGGCAGCATCCCATGGGTGATGTGCCTAGACTGATGCAGTTCATCTATGGATTTTAATATCAGTAAATTTAAAAAAGTGTATCTGTTTGTTCTTCACAGCAAATATTTTTCAGCAGCATTTTCCAGCAGCAATTGACTCATTTCAGGATGCAGTAAAATGCCTCTCAGAGTTTGCCTGTAACGTTGCATTCCCGGACACCAGCATGGAAGCCATCAGGCTTATTCGCTACTGTGCAAAATATGTCTCTGAAAGACCACAGGTACACTGGGATTTTTACCCTGCTGCCTTTTCATGCTCTCTTCTACTGGTAAATGGAGATGAATCTACTAAGAAGGAGCTTCCATACTCAAACTTCAATTGCAAGTGTTTGTATTCAAAGCTTATTTGGATTTAGGAGAAATTTTGGTATTATGTAAGCAGTAAACTAGGGCTAGTTAAGTAATGTTAAGTCCTGTAAGTCCAAATGGGAAATAACTGAATTAAATAGTCCTTGGTTTTTTGGKTTTTTTTTGGTTTTGTGGTGTTAAGATGACTTGGAAAGCAATGTTTCCTGTTCTGTCACCCTAGGTATGACTAGTTCATTTGGTTACAAATGTGTATTCTTCTCCATCAGTCTGTTGTGTGAATACTGAATGCAATAATTACTGGCTGAGGAGAGCCTGGAGTTTCACTGCTGTTACACGTCTCCACTGCCTGCTGCTTTCAGGGTCCCAGAGACTTGTAGAACTGGTTTCTGCCAATTTTAGATTTCCTTGTTAACTTTCCAAGTCTGTACCTCCGGTAGTATCTAAATTTGTCACAAATGAACATTTCTGGGACAATTTTTTCTTTAAATCTTTTTTTTCCTACTGATCTTCAAGGTATTAAGGGARTACACAAGTGATGACATGAACGTGGCTCCTGGGGACAGAGTGTGGGTCAGAGGATGGTTTCCTATTTTGTTTGAACTTTCTTGTATCATCAATCGTTGCAAGTTAGATGTTCGTACAAGGTAATAAAGCTTTTCTCTTTTTCCTTTTTTCTTTTATTTTAACTCATTAGTGAAGTCACAGGAACGCATTTTAACATTTGTTCCTATGCTTGTTTGGGTTTGTTTGTAGAGGCTTAACAGTGATGTTTGAAATCATGAAGAGTTATGGGCATACCTTTGAAAAGCACTGGTGGCAAGACCTGTTTAGAATTGTGTTTCGGATTTTTGATAACATGAAACTCCCTGAACAACAAACAGAGGTAAAAMCAAAAAATCCCAAAAGCAAGCATTCCCTAGAGTTGTCTTTTTAGGAGCTCACACCTCTGAGGMAGCAGTTTCTATTGACATCAGATATTACTGCCCCAGGCTTAACTAAGCATGTTCTGTATTCTGCTAAGTTCTGTGCCATGAATGAAACCTGCCACAGTGTCCAGTGACCCGTGTGTCTGTCTGATTGTTTTCAAGGAGAATGTTATCTTGGTGTGAACATGTACAGTTTCCTGAGCAGTGCTCTTGTGGCCGCCAATTAAGCACTTCTGACAAGACATCTGCAGTCGTGGGGCTTTAGTTCTGAGTTCTCCTCTCCTCAGGGCTGTGTCTCTTGTTGAGACCCACATAAGCCAAGTGCTGTCATCATGGAAGAATCCCCATGAAACCAAAGACTTTCTATTTTCTGTCCCAGAAATCAGAGTGGATGACCACGACGTGCAACCACGCCCTTTATGCCATCTGTGATGTGTTCACACAGTTCTATGAGGCTTTGCAYGAGATCCTTCTTCCTGACATACTTGCACAGCTACACTGGTGTGTAAAACAAGGTACCTCATTTACCTGTATCTTTTGATCAAATGTAGTTTTAGATGTTCATCACTTGAGAAGGGGAAGGTTAACTGAATCTTGGAAGAATAAAAGTTCCCATTAGGACAATATGTGTTGCAWTAGATTGATGCAACATCTTGAATATCTGAGCACTAATTTTTTYATTGAGTTAGGCAACTTTTTTTGTTTCTGTGTTCATGATGGGCTCATGATGTGTCTGTGACACAGCAAAAGCTTTTGGGGAGTGGTGTCAATCTCCTGAACCTTCTGCCAATAACCTTTCCTGGTTTGACTGCAGGGATACATCACCTCCTTTGTTTACACATACAGATGTGTGCCTGCATTCTGGCACCCACTTCACCCTTCTCCCAGCCAACGAGCACTTCTAAACACAGCTTTGTAAAGAGCATCTTTTCTTTGTGGCTCCAAGTCCTACACCTGAAGTCCTGCATCTTACTGGCATGGAATGTCAGGGGATGATCTTGCAGTAAATTATAAGTTTCTAATTGCTGCTTTTCCTTCCTTTTTCTCACTGTGTGCTCCCTTCTTCTKCTGCTCTGTCTTTGTCTTCCCTGCTTGGATTTCCATCTCATGAAGGCTATTTTGAAACTCTTTTTTTCTATTCAGTAGGTTCTTCAGCTTCATATATTTGTAACATATTGTATAGGTAGGCTTTGAGCCAAGAGATTGTGCATCTCACAATATTGGTAAAAACTTTTCATGGAGCAGTAATAGGAAATGCTTAATTTTTCATTGATACTGTAGAAGTTGRTAAATATGGAAGGTTTCTTTCACAGATAATGAGCAGTTGGCACGATCAGGTACAAACTGCCTAGAAAACCTGGTAATACTCAACGGACAGAAATTCAGCCCTGAAGTCTGGGGCCAGACGTGCAATTGTATGCTAGAAATCTTCAAAACAACTATTCCTCATGTGTAAGTTCATAAATGTAATTCTTATATTGATACCCAATTCCAAAGCAACAATATTTACCTTCTTAGTTTTATTCTGTTTTGTTTGATATTTTGTTTGTTTATTGTTTTTTGTTGTTGTTTTGTTTCTTTAACTCTGAAGCTTGCTGACATGGAAGCCTGTAGGAATGGAGGAGGATTCATCTGAAAAACACTTGGTAAGAGCCAACTTCGGGTGATAAACTGACTTGAAGGGTTTAGTGTTAGTTGTGAAATGTTCTCTTGTAGTCAATACACTTGACAAGGAATTGACAGTAGATTGCATTTGGTGTTATTGTAAAAAAGGATGTAAAGAATGGAATCTAGGATTAGAGAAGTCATCTGAAAAGTGATAGCTGGTTGGGAGTTAGTGTTTCAGATTGCTGGAATTGCTCTGCACTCTCTTCTAGGATTTGGACCTAGATCACCAGTCTTTAAGCAGCATGGATAAAAATGCCTCTGAAAGAGGACAAAGCCAATATTCAAATCCAACAGATGACAGCTGGAAAGGTGGTCCTTATGCAAGTAAGGAAAACATACAAGGTTTTTCAATGCACCTTTATAGCCAATCTTAGTTCACTTTTGTAGTTCTCTACAGAAGGTTTTGGGGCAGTTAAACTTGGGATAAGTCTTTGCAATTTGTGTTTATGCCTTGCAGTGAGATTTTCTTCTTCTCTCTTTGCAGTGAGAAGATAATTCACAGCATTACTAAATATCARATTGTTAAGGGGAATGTCATATTTTGCTAGCCTTTTGTAAGTGAATCATCATGAATTGCTTCTGAAACTTGTGTTGCTCCATTTCATTAGACCAAAAGCTATTTGCTGGCCTCCTGATCAAGTGTGTGGTACAGCTGGAGTTGATACAGACCATTGATAACATAGTGTTCTATCCAGCAACAAGCAAGAAGGAAGATGCTGAGCACATGGCTGCAGCTCAGGTACCATCAGACTTACCTGTAACCTTGTTGTGACAGTACAGTACAAACTATGGGATGCTCTGACATGTTCACAAAACAGAGTCTTTTTCTGACTCTCAGCACTACCCTGAATGTGTGTGTAAACTACTCTTAAGCTGTGATTTTTCTGTCTGCCTYGAGTCTTGCCTGGCAGCCTACCTGTTATATTACTTTAATTTTTATTACCAATATAATAGATTATGGTTGTTTTTATCATGAATACATACTCATCAAAAATGTTTTTTGTTTGTTTGGGGGAAAGTATTCTTTTCYGCTCATTAGACTGTCATTTAGCCACAGCTGAGGCTCTGCTCAGTCTGGATGTTTGCACAGGAAGTGTTGCAGAAGTTGAACTTCAACAAGGTCAATGGTCAAGATTTTGCTCATTGCTGACCTCAGAGATGTCCCTGTCCCTGAAAGTTCTGATTCTGGCCAGTAGTGCACAGTGCCTCTGGCTTGGCTGTTAATAAAGCCCTAAGCTGGAAGTTCTGGCTAGTGCATTCAGGTAGTGTTTGGGGGATGGTATAGTTTAAATCCTAGTGCAATTAGCTAAAAACATTGACCCGTTTAATTAAATTTGACATTAGCCAAGGATGSAGAATTTCTACACTAGGCAACATCTAAACCCACACTGTTTTTGTTGTTCATTTTGATGTTTTCAGAATTCAACAGACCTACCCAGTCAGCTTCTAGAGAAGAGGAAATGTTCTGTACTGTATTGCTGTGACTGCAATGTCTCAATAAGGGAGTTCTTCCCTTGCTCTCAAATGTGATTTTCTTGTCAGTAACTAGCACAGGTCATTACTTCTCTGTTCTTGAGTACCCTACTGAGAAGGGTCCAGCTCTGATCTCTGACAGGACCACTCTGCTGTGTTGTACTGCCCCAATAGTGCATTGCACCTATAAATGGAATTAGTTCCTGGAGTTTATGGCATGTGCTGTCTCTCTCTCTGTCCCTCTCCCCTGTTCTTTAGCGAGACACATTGGATGCAGATATCCACATTGACACAGAAGACCAAGGAATGTATAAATACATGTCTTCACATCACCTTTTTAAGTTACTGGATTGTCTGCAAGAGTCTCACTCATTTTCAAAAGCCTTTAATTCAAATTACGAACAGCGAACTGTGTTATGGAGAGCAGGTGAGGATTTTATTTTTATTTGATAAAAATGCTGAACTACACTTCTAACTTTAAGTATCATGACACACCAGTGTGCCACTGCAATCACCTCTGGAGTTTATTGGACAGTCACATGTTTTTATTGCTTGTCTCCTTCYTGATGACTTGAATAATTCTGTTTGCTAAATTATCTGGGGTTTTTTTAATTAAAGTAGAGCTACACAGCTAAGTACTGCTGTAGTTAAGTATCTTTAGAAATAAATGAGAACTCAGTCAAAATCCAGGAGGAGGAAATACTGTCTGGACAAGAAATCATTACTGGTCACTAGTGCAGATATTGTTGATAAAATTTATTTTTGGCTAGTAACACCAGCTTTGGATGTTCCCTCTTGTCCTGTGTGGGACCGATTTCTAGGGTTCAAGGGTAAATCAAAACCCAATCTCTTGAAACAAGAGACCAGCAGCCTGGCGTGCTGCCTGAGGATCCTGTTCCGCATGTACGTGGACGAGAGCCGGCGCGAGGCCTGGGCGGCCGTGCAGCAGCGCCTGCTCAGGTACGGCTGGGGACAGGGACAGGGGACAGGG
>QVAJ01000379.1:260245-280750 GCA_003546035.1 Mixornis gularis | reverse complement strand
CCCGGAGGGTCCCCGGCTGCCCCGGCCGGCCGTGCCCCGGTTGGCGGGAAGCGGCGGGAGCGGTCGGGGTGCAGGGCCGGCCCCGGTGCCGCCGCCCCCGGCGCTGCTGGGCCAAGCCCGCGCTCTGGGGAAGCGGGAGCTGCCCCCGGGATCCTCAGAGCACTGTCAGGATGGTTTTCCCCTCCCGAGCGGCGTCCCGAGTGTTCGGCCGGTGCTGGCTGAGGGGATGCGCTTGTGTGAAGCTCTTCCCGGTCCGAGCCGCGGGGGCACGGCGCGCTCTGCCTGGGGTTGGGTTTCTTCTCCCAGAGTGGGGTGCATTAATTTGACTGGAGTCGGTGATGTACTAAGCAAGCTCTRTGGGTTTTCTGAGGCCTTTTCTGCAGGCACATGCTGCAACACAACACAAAGCATCATATCGCTCAAGCTAAAGTACCACCAATGTTTTTTGTACTGGAAAACAAACATGAAGAGTTAGAGGAAGAGAAGGAAATAAGCACATGTAGGTAACAGGTCAAAATAAGTTGGTGAACAAGGCTACGGACAAGTAAACCCCAAAAACAAAGGGATACATGGGAGGCAGGACTCTTCAGGCAGATTTTTACTTCTTGCAAAATGYGTTAGGATCTGATTTGCTTTTTAACATGCCATTTCATTTAAATCCAAGAGGATACTGCTGCTGTCTTTTAAATTATATAGATGCCRTAGCTGACATAAAAATTGTGTCATTAAAGCTCACTGTCTTTGCAAGCATGCTTACACAAAAAACTGTGTTTATTGCACTGGTGATGAGCATGAAGCAACTCCAAAGCAGGACAGGTAAATGTCAGTCAATTTTATTAAATAGAATCTCTAGAGGAAAAATAAAAACCTTTGCTTCCTCATAACCTTTGTAGGGAATGAACTGTGGTGCTAGTGGTGGGAAGGATGACAGGGTTGATGATGAYGTCCAGAGGAACATCTCCATTAATGCACATGTTACTGTCATAGTATTGCTGTAATTTTAATTATTCCAATGCAAGTTGTGAAGTAAATATGTAGCTGTGGTACAGATAAGAATGTGTGTGGCAGGATCACTAGAGAGGAGCAGTATGGACTCACTGCACAGAGTTATTCTGTAAAAGATACTGCATTTAAATTAGCTCCCACCCTAGTCTGAACTAATTTGGCAGGGAGGACAAACTGTCTGGCTTTGCACAGTCTTTTGTCTCTTTTTTAAAAAAGTATTTTCTTTTGAGATTTTTCTTTAATAAGGTGTATTTGATTTTTCGAAAAAGCCTTGACTCTTCAACACACTTTGAATTGTTTTATTTACAATTATGTAGGGCAGGACTGCTCAGCTATTTCAGTCAGGAGCAGTTTCTGGGGCTGGCAGCAGAACAAAAGCAGAACCAAATCCCTGTTGTCCTGAAAGGGCAAGAGATCATTCTTTGGCTGTACCTGGTTCATGTCTGCTGGATGTGTARGCCTTTTCTGAGTGTGGGGTCCATAAAGCACACACTGGCAGTTACCTGCAGCTTGAGAAGTGGAATGTTTGTGTGCCTGGTGCACCCTGGTTGGGACTGTGCCTGTGAGGTATTGTCACAAAGAGCTGATGTTGCTTCTGTGGGGTCTGGTTTTCCACGGGTAGCTTCAGGATAGATTTTCCGATCTCTGGTTGTAACAAAACTTCTTGTGGGTTTTAGGTTCTGCCAAAATGGAGCTCAGTGATGCCAATTTACAAACTTTAACTGAATATCTAAAGAAAACACTAGATCCAGATCCTGCTATAAGGCGTCCTGGTAAGTGATTCTCATGATGGAGAACAAAAAAGTTCTGTTTCTTTTTGGCTCTTCTGTCTCTGTAGCAAACTTCAGTAGATACTTATGCAGTAACCTCTTTACAGAAGTTCTCAGTATCCTTTTAAAATGAAACCCCAAAAAAACTAATGAAGGATGGATATAAATATAAATATAAATATAAATATAAATATAAATATAAATATAAATATAAATATAAATATAAATATAAATATAAATATAAATAATTTTATCTGCTTTTTGTGATTTTGTTTTTCTGCATTCTTGCTCTTTTTTCTTTTTTGCGCTGTTGTTATTTCAGACAGTAGTGCTGTTCACAACAAGCCAGGATTTACTTCTCTTGGGTTATGGCTTTTCCAAGGGTGAGGAAGGAGTATTTCCCCATCCTGCTGGGGATCTAGCTGAGAGCTRTTGTTGGCATTGAGGAGCTGTGATAGCTTTTGTCAGACATGTGAAGCTCTGGGAAGTGTTGGTGTTGGGTGTTTCAGACTCCTGAGGAGTGGTAGGATTCTCTAGAGAGGGCAGCTCAGCTTTTGCTAACTGCAGSATGTTCTCTTACAGCGGAGAAGTTCCTGGAGTCTGTGGAGGGAAGCCAGAACTATCCACTGTTACTCCTGACACTGCTGGAGAAATCACAGGAAAACGTCATCAAAGTCTGTGCATCTGTAACGTTCAAGAATTACATTAAAAGGAACTGGAGAATTGTAGGTATCCTAGWGAGGAATTGTCCTAAGAACTAATCATCCTTTTGAGGTACAATAAGCAGATCCACATCCCACCCAACTCAGTTTCATCTGTGTACCTACTGAGGGGCCCTTGATCCTCTCATCCAGATCATTAATAAAGATAATAATCAGTACTGGCCCCAGTACCCTGGAGAACCCCAGTAGTGACTGATGGTGTAGATAAACATACCTTGAACTTTGGAAATTGCCAACTTTTGATTGAAGTGTATGGAAAGATGGTAAAAGGGGTATGGGAAGGGTAGTGGTACCATCAGGTTTAAGGTACTCAAGCCTCAGTGTCTCTCTGGAGGTGCTTTTCTCTTTTAATTGCTGGGTGATTTCTAGGTCTCTGAACTTCAGTGCTGTCATCACAGATAATGTGACTGTCACTGCTGTCACTGGTTGGGACAAGCCCCCTCGTTATTTTATTTCTGTAGTGGCAGCTGTGCAATTTTCTACTTCTTGGCACTGCTGACCGACCAGGCTTGGAACTGACTGGTGTTTTGAACTACTTGGATAATCTTTAAGTCAGTGTTAGGGTTTTGATTGTGTGACCTGCACCTTCCTGTACAGTCTCTAGATGGGATGGTTTCAGACAGCTCATACAAAATCRATTTGTGGGGTTGGCAGAGGTGTTGTTTGCTGTGGAAGAGACTTGGTTAAATGTGGGATTTTACTGCCATGTGCACTCACCCTCACTGCTGCTCARCTGCTGACCTGAAAAGTTCTTCAAGAACTTCTTCAAAGTTTAACAGAAGGAGATTATTTCTTTCAGCTTTTTTCAGATACTGCTGTTCCAGATTCATTGAAGGCAGTGTCTCTAACAGGTCTRCTTCTTAGGTTCTTCAGCATTGTAATGGTTACATAAATCAGTATAAAGTTGGTTTCTGAAATGCTGATCATCTCTCATTGCCTAGAGAATGCTGATATACCCATAACTTAATTATTGTTTTCATTTTAGGTGGAGGATGAACCAAACAAAATCTGTGAATCGGACAGAGTAGCCATTAAAGCCAACATAGTGCCCTTGATGCTTAGCAGCCCAGAACAAATTCAAAAGCAGGTAATATGTCATTCCTGGCTGTATCCATGAAACTTTGGGAATATTCTAAGCATGTSTAGAGGCCATGGTTATTGGCAGAGCTCAGTTCTCTTACCAGTGAGCTGATCCTGATCCAAATAACTTTAAAGATATTGTTACAGGTATTTCTACATACTTCCACTTTTTTAAAAGGTAATTACTGTATAATCTCGTAGCTAAGTTCTAACATTAGGCARTTAAGCAGTAATTCTAGAAAGTGAGACTCTCTGAAGTGAAGGTGAGATTTTAGTATTTGTGTGGAAAGTAGTAGATATTTAACCCAGYGATTTTTGACTGGGACAAGAATAACCAGATTTTCTGGGGCGTTTGCAGCCCGTGGCACGATTGCTGTGTGCTGTTCTCCCGTGATGGTTCTGTTCCCTTTGCAGTTGAGTGATGCCATCAGTATCATTGGGCGGGAAGACTTCCCCCAGAAGTGGCCAGACCTGYTGACAGAGATGGTGAATCGTTTCCAGAGCGGGGATTTCCACGTCATCAACGGCGTCCTGCGCACCGCCCACTCCTTGTTCAAAAGGTGCTGGGGATGGGGGTTGTCTATGGACTGCCACGGTTCAGCTGCCATGTTTCACTGCTAGCCTTCATTTTGGACAGCTAATCAGTTGTACAACTAATTGTACAACTATAAGCCTGTAGTTGTGGCTTCTATGTCCACCTTCTAAGGAGTTATCAAATGGTACACCCTGCATGGTTTAGAACCGTGTTGTTTAATTCCTGTTTACTTGRCAGTATTTTTTGAAAGGTTCAGCACGAGACAAAATTCTGTGTGAATTAACTTGGTAATAAGTGTGAAGGCTATTCTGTTTCTCATGTGTTTCTCTCTCACTTGTCAGGTACCGCCATGAATTTAAGTCAAATGAATTATGGACAGAGATTAAACTTGTTCTTGATGCCTTTGCTTTACCCTTGACAAATCTCTTTAAGGTATTTCTTGTTGAGTCATTTCTAAAACAAGTTTAATGTTCTGAATTGCCTGTTGTGGATACCTGTAAAATTAAAACTCAASAATTGTTTGAAACTGTTTAAGGGCTTCACATTCAATGAAGTGAGACCTAACAAGATTGATAAGAGGATGAAAAATARCTGTATTTTCTGGTTTAAAAAAAAACATTCTGTGACACTTTTCAATACTTTTTGTTGGTGTGGGTTTTGTATTTGACAATYTCGCATCTTTTTCTAGGCAACTATTGAACTTTGCAGCACACATGCAAATGATGCCAGTGCCCTGAAGGTTCTCTTTTCTTCCCTCATTCTAATTGCGAAGCTGTTCTACAGTTTAAATTTTCAGGTGAATCTCCTTGTTCTYGGGATAGTTTTGCTTTGTTCTGAAGAAGCTGTTACTATAGAATTCATTTGAGGCAGCCTTTAAGGCCGTGCTTTATGGCAAAAAGAAAAATCACTGGTGCATCTGCTGGAGTAAAAGCACAGTARGGAAGGGTTATTTGGGACATTGTCTTGGCCCTGTGGGAACAAGTTCAGGAGAGTCTGAGCAGGCATTGCCCCAGGGAGGTGTTGTATGGGGCCTCTGAGTGGGAGCTGGGAAAGGCAGCAGTCCAGTGCCTGGGTTTGTGTTCCGTGTGCCCCTCTATAAATGTGTCTGTACTGGCAGGAGCTGGGTCCATTCCATGTGGCTCTGTGGCACTGGAGCACAGAAATTCTGGAGCAGTGGGGGTTGTCTGGGTTTGGAATCAGATCTACATTCTGGACATGGCTAAGTGTGCTGTATGGGAAATGGTAAAAAGCTCCCTTGCTGAGGTGACATTAATTTAGTGTCTCAACATGAATGTGAGTCTGTGCAGTGTGATTGTGCCTGGATTCCTTGGGCTGTTCTTCCCCAGGGGCAAAGGAACAAGCTGGAGTTAAAAAAGGCTTGTGCTCTCTTGTTCTGAGAGTGAGAGGTGATAAGGCTCATTCATTATAAAAATGTGAGCTGTTTAGAGTCTAAGCAACTAGTTTATTTGGAACTAGTTGTACTCCAGGGCTCTCCCAGAACAGTTTTTGTTTGGGAGATGGAAGGGGCACTGTTTCAGTTTGAAGATTGTTTTCCACAAGTTATTGTCCCTCAGGAGATGATAAGGTGAATGCACCACTTCCAGTGTAGTTATGTTATCTGAGCAGTACAGTCAGAAATTAAAATGTGGATTTATGCTTTTCCTTCACAGGATCTTCCTGAGTTTTTTGAAGATAACATGGAAACATGGATGACAAACTTTCATAGCCTTTTAACTTTAGATAATAAACTCTTGCAGACTGATGTAAGTACTGCATAAACCACCTGGTTTGCATCTGTAGGAGAGAGGTCTAATTCTGAACAATGCAGTGGTTTTTTGTGGGGCAAACAAAGGAGTAGAATGACTGTAAGAAAATGGAGCTAGGAGAAGCTGCTCTGCTGTCTAAGGAATTTGAGGTTCAGTTCTTCAAGTTGTATGACAGTTACAGRTATACCCATCTGTGCACAGAAATCAAATTACCCAAACTCATCACTGAGCTGATTCCTTCAAGAACAGCTGCTGAAGTAACCTGGCCATTGGCATCACAGGGCTCAGGTTTTCTGTACCTTGCAGCTGCTTCATGCACCGTGTTCTAGAAAACARGGTATCTTAGAGGACTTGAAACAATTGGACATAGAGGGCAGGACATCTCTTAAATACTTCAGCATTTGCAGTCTTGGTCTGGTTAAGGAGTCAGTAATTGCACTGKTGAAAGTTGATACCAGGGCAGCAAAGCTCCAGTTATTTTTGTGCGTGTTTTCTGCATTTTGAGTGCTGATGTCTTCCAGATACAGCACAATAGTTTGCCACTTGATGGAGCCAAAACAACTATAAATTTCACATAGAGAGGCATATTAAGTGTGTGTTGAGCTCTAGTTACCCTGAAGCTAAAAAAGCTTTGCTGCTCCTTTGTCTTGTGTCTGTGGGCTGCTCCCAGCACAAGCACTGGTGCAGCTGAACTGGGACAGGCAGTGAAGCTGAAAGGTGGAGGGAAGGGGGGCACACAGAACTGGGGTGGGGTTGTTTTTAATTCCACCTCAATTTCCCAGTTCACATTGTGGTTCCACAAACATCTGTGCTGCCCTGGGGAAGGGGAGGGGACTTCTACAACTACTTCAGTTAAAGAATCAGGATGTAGTGGCTTCTAAGCATGTTTTCAATGCCTCGTGTTGTCTTTTTCGTATTGCATTTTAAATTAATTTTGTGTGAACTATTRTGTCTGTTTCCAAGTGCACAGTACCTTGATTTGAAGTGTATGGTATCTAACTTGAAGAGCAGTTTGGGTACAGATCAGCAAAATACAGTAGTTCTAGGGACATGAGAGGGATTTCTTTCACCTGTTTAGGACGTGGTAAAACGGTGATGTAAATATTTCACTTAAATACGTTGATACTTCTAATGTTTAAGTAGTGTTGAAGTTTGGATGTTTAAGTTCTTAGTTTTGTTTTATGTGAGGATGAAGAGGAAGCCGGATTGCTGGAGCTCTTGAAATCACAAATTTGTGATAATGCTGCTTTATATGCTCAAAAATACGATGAAGAATTCCAGCCCTACCTGCCTCGTTTTGTAACAGCAATCTGGAATCTGCTAGTCACAACAGGCCAGGAAGTGAAGTATGACTTGGTGAGTTGCTAAAATCTGATCTCGTCAAGTTTAATAATAATTTAGAAATGGATCAGTCATGCTAAAGTTTTGTGTTCTGTTTGTGGTGCTGTAGCTGGTCAGTAATGCAATCCAGTTTCTGGCCTCGGTTTGTGAGAGACCACATTACAAGCATCTGTTTGAAGACCAGAATACCTTGACAAGCATCTGTGAAAAAGTTATTGTTCCCAATATGGAATTTAGAGGTAACTTTTTGAGACTTAAAATTTGAAAAACACACCAAAAATCTAACTAATTATCGTGACATGTTGCTTTGCAGGACTAAGAATTGAGGATTCCCTCTTGTGTACCTTAGTGCTAGATTCAGACCCAAGTTTCTGCAGCAGATTGCTGTCCTGTGGGCTTTGTAGAATTGTATGAATATACCTAATTTTTCATGTTGAAATCCCAGTGGAGGAGGTCTAGGTCATGTGCCACCAGTATATTTCTACAATTAAAGTGAGTATCTGAATAATTCAAGGAGCCTAAATAGGCAGGAATATCAGGCCTAGCAAATCGTAGTGTTTAGTTCTCCAGGTTTTGATGGCTCATATTGATCCTATATTTAAAATGCAGTGACAATGTATTGCAGTGAAGCTTCTCTCTCTGAAGYCTATGACTCTGAAAGCCTCTTCAAACACACCTGGTGTTGAATATGTGTCAGAGGTTTTTCTTTGAATCAGCCCATGGGTATGAAAGACTAATTTGTAAGCTGTGAGGAGCTAAACAAGACTAGTCTGTTAATTCTTGTYAATTAATATTAATGTTATAGGAAGGTCGTTAGGAAAAAATAGTGAGTTGGTAATGATACACCCTTTTACCATTAAAACCAGAGACTTCAGTACTTCAACTTCCATGTGTTTTATATTTYCAGCGGCTGATGAAGAAGCATTTGAAGATAATTCTGAAGAGTATATAAGAAGGGATTTGGAAGGATCTGGTAATCCACAGATTTATACTAAGAATACTTGCTCTTTAAATATAGCTCTAAAGAGCTGAAGCAATTTACTGAAGCTTTTATAACTTCATTTTGAAATTGAGAAGGTTTCCACACAGCACCCCCAGCTGGATTTTRTCCAGTCTGTGATCAAGGCTGCTGTCACGATATGCTCGTCACAGTGTCTTGCTGGTTTGAGCAATGTTTTTATTGGGCTTTTTCCTTAATTGGATTGGTATGTCTTCTGCACTGCCCACATTCTCATTTCAGCAAATACAGCCTGTAAGTCAATCCTGAGTAGTAGCCAGTTGTGTATTTAGTTCCTGTGTGTGGAGTTTTAAATAACAGGGAGAGACTCCTGATGTTTGAGCTGAGGTTGTGCCTGGGGTTGTGTGCAGGCTGTGTCAGGCCAGCTGGCCCACAGCCAGGCTGGGCTGTGGCCTGTGCTCAGAGCAGTGCCTGACCAGCTGCTGGCTGCTGAGGGGGGCTGTGCTCTGCAGCCAGGCCACAGCCCAGCAGGGCCACGCCTGCCTCTGTGGGACAGTCTGGGCCACAGCAGTTCACTGCCACTTCTGAAGTGATGGCATTTCCTAGGAGATTGAAGAAATGACTGTATGCTTGCAGTGGAGGACAAAATTGGAGGAAACAGTTTTGAACTTTTTTCAAGAAAACATAATTCTTGTCCAGGATTGGCTGCATTTTAGGTATTGGTGAAGTTTTTTACAAAAATGTCCCGTCAGGTGTGGTGGGCCAGCAGCTGGCACCAGCCTGCTGCACTCCAGTGGGGGAGAGAGTGGGAGGGGTGAAAGTGAGAAGACTCATGGATAAAGACAGATTAAATGAAAGAAGAGTAAGGAAAGGGGAGAGAAGTTACTGACTCACCACTGCCCATGGGTGTCCCTGAGTGTCCTGAGCTTGTCCTTGAGCCGTGGCTACTTTCCCCAGACCCCCTTCCCTCAGTTTTTATTTCTGAGCGTGTCACACAGCATGGAAGGCCCTGCTGGTCAGTTTGGATGAGATGCCCATGTTGTCCCTTCCCAGCTCCTTGTGTGCCCCAAGCTGCTGGCTGGGAAAAGGCCAAGCAGGAGGAGGAGGAAGCCCTGCCACTGTGACAGTGCTCTTCAGCAGCAGCCACACCTGGGTATTCCCAGCAGCTTCAGTCATTGGTACCAAACACGGCTCCAAATGGGCCCCTGGGGAGAAAATGAGCTCCCCCCCAGCCAGAGCCAGTACATTTGGTGCATGAAGCCAGTGCCAGCCCCCCTGTGTGCCTGCTGCCACTGCTCAGGGGCAGCTGGCCCTTCTCCTTGGTGTGCTGGCACTCCAGGTGTGACAGGGAATAAAAGGCTTACAGCTGTTCTTACACCGCAGTGGGGAGGGTTGCAATAATTAACATGGGGTGTGGCTGTGACTTGAGAAACTGTTAGTGGTTTATGTTTATGTTTATTAATATGAAAAGCTGTCTGCTTTCTCATATCCTAAGAATCTTTGGTTCTCGTGCAGATATTGACACCAGGCGCAGAGCAGCTTGTGATCTGGTCAGAGGCTTGTGTAAATTTTTTGAAGGACCTGTGACAGGGATTTTTTCTGGATATGTCAATTCTATGCTGCAAGAGTATGCAAAGAATCCATCTGTTAACTGGAAGCACAAAGATGCAGCTATTTACCTTGTAACGTCTTTGGCATCCAAAGCTCAAACACAGAAGGTACTTGTACATTGTATTCCCTGTATTCAGATGTTACAGTGCAGATGATGCTGCCCTTTGTTTAAGCTGCTTCAGAAAGGGAGGAACTGTGTGTGCAGTGGTTCCTGTTGATGGGATGAATAATTGTACAATCCTGTCACAGTTGGTGGTGTGTGACCTTCAGGTGGATGGGGCACGGTGTGGGCAGGCCTCACTGGAATGTGGGATCCAGCCAGACAAAAACCAAAACTGGCTCAGCTCTGCAACCCCTGAGTGGTCCTGAGGTGGTCTGGGAGCCATGGAAGGCAAATAGAGCTTTACAGAAGATGATCAGAAGTTAAGCAGACTAAAAGGAATTCAAATGACTCTTGGAGTTGTTGTCATGATATTTCCCAATGTTTCCTGCTACTTGGATGTTTGATTTGTGAATGACACGGGAATGCTAAGGATGGCTGGAGGTGGATCTCATTACTTGCTGGGKAGAAAGCAACTAATAGGCTGGAGACCCTGAAAAAGCTGGGCTAACCTGTATCTGCAAACAGGAGCGTTGTATCAAGTGATRCTGCTAGATACTGTAAATGCTGTTACAGTTCAAAGCTCAGTGTCTTTACAAGACAGATTTGAGGCAAACATAGTAAAACGTGTACATCATTTTATACAATTTTACTGAAGGTTCTCAGTCTTTTCCTGAAGCCAGGTGTATACTGCTGCCCAGCAGTTGTTAGTGATGTGTAACAGGAACCAGCCTGGTAGCATGAGTAAGAAAACTAGCAGTTTATATGTCAGCATATAAAAAGAGTTGTTTTTTGCTTCTTTCAGCATGGAATAACACAGGCCAATGAACTTGTTAATCTGACAGAATTCTTTGTGAATCACATTCAACCTGACTTAAAGTCTGCTACTGGTAGGTTAATGTTAATTTTGGTATGGTATTTTTGTGATATATCATAACCTTGACAGCAACCAGTGTTAGTGAAGTCTCAAGCAGTCCTTTATCAGCACAATCTCTGAGAGAGGCTGTGCACACCTGGCACAGAGTAATTCATTTTTGTTTGGCCAGCAGTGCAGCAAGGTGGATTGCCACCTTACCCCCTGCTCTCTGCAAGATCAGGGCATGGATACACGTGGTTGCTGTCAGCTACGTGCTTACACTTGTTCAATCAAAGTAATTTGATTTCTGTATTTGAGACCTTATGGTAAGCTTCTATGCCCTACAAAACCCTGAGAAGTGAAAATACTGAGGCCAGGTTGTGACCTGTACAGCCCTTTTTGATGAGGTTGTGGATGTCTAGATGTAAACCACATAGTTTATTTTATACTGCAACAATTATCTTACTATATCTGAAGCATAGTGGGTTGTCTCGAAATGTGTCGTTGAAGGCTGGTGAAACTGAAACCAGAAGATGAAATGTCATCTCAGCTGGACTGTGCTTTTAATGGTACTGGGATGTGATTTGTACCTAAAACTGATATTCTAACAGTGCCCATACCAAAGTGCAGGAATTAAGAAATGTAGGAAAACATTGTCTCTGTATTATCTTCTACAGGGGAAAATTATTACTTAGTGTCAAATGTCACCTGTATATATAGTACATGCTCAGTAATCACATTTGTATGAGAAGTATCAATGAAGTTTGCATATTTTTCTATTTCAGTGAATGAATTCCCTGTGCTAAAAGCAGATGGTATCAAGTATATCATGATTTTTAGAAACCAAGTAAGTTTTTCTTTTACTCTTATAGGAAAACATATTGTAGATTGTTACTTTATACTTGCCAAGCCTAATTTATTGCACTTGGCCATATGCTAACTCAACAGGTGTTTGATAGTCATATGCAACACTTCATGTGGAGTTTTTAGTTTAGAAAGTAAACTATATTGTTATAAATATCCAATTAACATGTAGTCTATATGCTGTCTGTCCATATGCTGTGGGAACACTGGCTATCTTAGCTGCTTAATCCTGTGACACACTCAGACATTTCCAAGTCAGTGTTAGTCCCAATACCCTTGATTGCTTGTGTCATTGCAGTAATTGTTACAGAGTACAGCAGTTTTGTCCTTTACCTTTTCTCCTTCGTGAGATGGGGTGAGAAAATACGTTACCTCTATTCATTTCTTATGAAATACCTGTGATTTGGGGTTTTTAAGCCTTGACATTTTAAATTACCTACTAAGACAAAGTAAAATGGAAAGGAAAGTGTCCATTGGGATAATCTGCAGGTGCTGCTAATGCAGTGTACCATTGGTGGGGAAGAACAGGAGCACTGACAGTAGCTGCCTCCTGGTTGTCAAGGTGTGAAGTAGCAACAGGAGGAGCCTCCCAAGACACGTCCCTGTGCAGGCTCTGCCTGTCACTGATGATGGTTGTGCTCTAGGGTTGAACCATCTGTATTTTTGAATGCACTTCTGATTTGTTGCTATACTTTTGTAGGTACCAAAAGAACAACTGCTGGTGTCTATCCCTCTCCTAATCAATCATCTCCAAGCAGAAAGTATTGTGGTCCATACCTATGCAGCCCACGCTCTTGAAAGACTGTTTACCATGAGAGGGACAAATAATGCTACCCTGTAAGTGTTCCAGCAGAAATAAATCCATTGCTACATAGATTTTGTGTGTTAAGGATGAGAAATACCCGTAGGGGATCCTTTGTGTCATATGTTATGGTATTGTATAAGGCTTGAGGATTGTGACTGTTTCATCATTAAAGAGCTGTGTTTCACTTAACAGCATTACAGCTGCAGAAATGGCACCCTTTGTAGAAGTGCTGTTAACAAACCTTTTCAAAGCTCTGACACTTCCTGGCTCATCTGAAAATGAATACATTATGAAAGGTAAATGCCTAATGAGTCCTGCAATGTAAGAATAACTTGGTTAACTTGAGGTAAAGGCTTATGGTTACAGGTTCCTGATATTTTTATTTGCAAAACCTATTTTATGCAAATGTGTTGAAGAGCCTGCAGTTACTTGTCAGGCTGTATGAAGTCACCTTTGACTGAACTTAGGGTACCAAAGAGAAACACTGAACATAATGGGAGCTGTGGGAAATCATTTCTCAAATGGGAGTCCTGTAGTCAGGACAGCTGCCTGGACAGTGTCAGGGGCAGATCTGAGCAGTCTGGTCATGGGGAGGAGATGTGGTCATGGCTAGTGAGAGGATAGAGCTGGTCATGGCTAAGAGGATGCTGAGATCTGAGGTTTGCCCAGGACAAGTGATGGCCTTTGTGAGGTTGTTTAATCTCCTGTGTTCATCTGCAGAATGGGAAAGCTTTGTTTTATGCTTTGTCATGATTATAGGCTGAATGTTTTTGCAGCAGGTGCTCTTTCATTCTGTACCTAATTTCTTGGGATCCTATTTTAACAGTAAAAGATAAAGGATTTAGGCCTATGTTGGGTGGCAGAAGTGTATTTTGTCTTCAGAAGCTAAGATTTTCTATTTATTTGCAGCCATCATGAGGAGTTTCTCTCTGCTACAGGAGTCCATAATTCCATACATCCCTTCTGTCATCACACAGCTCACACAGAAACTGCTGGCTGTCAGTAAGGTAAAGAACAGAGCAAAAGGATCAGCTTTTACCTGTTAGAGCAGTCTTGCAGAGGACTTAGGTGTACCTTGTTGTGGTGTTCTGTTAGAATAATCTAAATAGTTCAATATTTTCTGGCACAACTGATTTGAAACAGCATTCTAGTGAGATACTGCCTTCCTTTTAGAACATATTCTCAGATCATTCTCCCTGCTCTCATCTGAAATTTGGAAGCAGCTTATGAACTCTTGCTGCAATGCTAGTTTGTTGTAGTATAATTCTTGCTTGTGCAAAGGCCACCAATACAATAATCTGGTTTTATCACTACTCTTGTATTCTTTGCCCGTGAAATATCTGAAGCTAATAATAATTGGCATTGAAATGTGGGATTGAATTAAATAAATTACCTTCTGCTTTTGGTGGGTAAAATTCTCTTAGTTTTTTATTTAGATTTGTCAATTTCTTAACCATTGACCATAGGGAATGATTTAGAATACCTTCAATTGTCCAGAAAACTACTTCTCTGTACAGTTTAAACTGAACTGCAGCTTATAAGGAGTATTCAGTAGAGGATTGACTGGACACTTAGAAGATTGAAAAATAATATTTTTCTGGGTTTTGTTCTGTGGTACTTTAACTGTTTTCTAGTTTGTATAGAGCTCCTGAAAAACACTTGCTACAAAAAAAACCTCCCCTTTATGCTTTAGAGATCTTTATGTTTGCTTCTATCTGTGGAATTAATTTTGTAAGCATATTAATACATAAGTTACAAGTGTTCCTAGTCCGAAATGCTACTTTAGTCTCCAGTTAAAATAAAAAATACATTTAGCAAAGTAAGTGACTTGTCTGCAAGTTTGGGTTGATTTATCTGTTCATAACTTGTTTCCAGAATCCCAGCAAACCCCACTTTAACCATTACATGTTTGAGTCCATCTGCTTGTCGATCAGGATAACGTGCAAGGCAAACCCAGAGGCAGTGGGGAGCTTTGAGGAGGCTTTGTTCCTGGTGTTCACAGAGATCCTGCAGAATGATGTGCAAGGTAAGGACAGTCAGGCAGTGCCTCGGCTCTCTCACTGGGGCTGGCTGCTAGGATTTACCTCAKGGCAGTTTTTTTGTAGCACGGGAAATTCAAGGGGAGAAACAACATTTTCACAGTCTGAAAGGGTTTAGAATGTTCCACAGGGTATGCTAATAGCATTCAGTTTTCTTCAATTGTATTTTTAAAATACCTAGTAATCACTACTCCAAAGCCTCTTAATATKATTCTTAATCCTATTGCCTTGCTTCTAGTAGTTTGTTTTTTATGTTCTGAAACATTACCAGGTAGACGAAATAGAAAGTGTATATATGCAGTGCTTGCTAATTTTTGGAATAATTACACTTGGGAAGATACATTTCCTCAGAGATTTATTGAGATCTTTGTGATAATATCATAAAATTGTGGGTTCAATCCATAGATATGTGGTTTCTGGGAACTGACAGTGACCGTGTTTTCTGACTCTGTAAATGTCATTGTTTCTCTTCCAGAGTTCATTCCCTACGTGTTTCAAGTGATGTCCCTACTTCTAGAAATGCATAAAAATGAAATCCCATCATCCTACATGGCCCTGTTTCCCCATCTGCTGCAGCCAGTTCTGTGGGAAAGGACAGGAAACATTCCCCCTCTGGTCAGGCTCCTGCAGGCTTACCTGGAGCGGGGCGCCAGCACCATCGCCAGCGCTGCCGCCGACAAAATCGTGAGTTCTGGGGGAGTCACCCCMGGCAGGGGATCTGGGCTCACACCTGGGGACAGCTCCAGCAAGCAGCTGCATTGCTGCAGAATTGGGTGCTGGCATACAAAGACAAACTAATACCTGAATGTAGCTTTTTGGCTGTTTTTCCATTGCATGGATAAGATGAATTCCAGGCTATCGTGCTTTTGCCAGCTGAGGTGAAAAATTCCTGCTCTTAGTTCTTGCAAGCAGATAAGTTTCCACAGATTTTCTGTCTTGTTTGCCTCATGTTAAACACGTGGATAATGAGAACTCTTAAGGTTCTGTTCAGAACACTCTTGATAAGAGCCTTGATAAGAGTCAGTGAGAAGCCAAAATGTGTCTTCCTTGACCTGAACCACAAAAACTGAATCCTGGCTTAGGTTATGAAGGCTTTTGCCTTGGCTTTATGTCTTAAATGTTCACGGTCAATTTTCTGGTAAGTCGCAGGTGAAGAATTGTTGTCTAGGGTTTTATATCTGCTTTTCTTGCAGCCTGGATTGTTAGGTGTGTTCCAGAAGTTGATTGCCTCTAAAGCTAATGATCATCAAGGGTTCTACCTTCTAAACAGTATCATCGAGCATATGCCTCCGTGAGTATGAGCTGAAATTACATTTAAAACTAACTTCTGTAGACTTTAATTATGAAGTGTATAAACATGCCAAATGTTAATTTGTAACTACTGAAAACATCACATTTTTCAGTCAAATAGATTTGAACAATTCTATACGTGTTTTCTGTGAAGTGGCATCAGTAAAATCCTAGTGTGAATTGAATAACTATCCTTTTAAATTTCCAGTGAATCAGTTGACCAGTACAGGAAACAGATCTTCATTCTGCTATTCCAAAGACTTCAAAATTCCAAAACAACAAAATTTATCAAAAGTAAGTTCCTTGCTCTGTGGAAAGCTCTGGTGACAGTTCAGAGGTGCAGCTGCACAGAACCAGTGTCCTGTCGTGCCCCGTGGATGTGTGGATGGAGGGACGGTGGTGACAATCACTACACAAATTGTGCAGTGTCCATTACTTAACCCTGTAAAATCTGGTTAATGTCACCTGATAGGAACAAGAATCATGGAGTTGCTTATAATGGTCTTCCACAAACAAAATTGAAGTGGTGCTTCTAATTCACTGCACCTGTGCAAAGGGGCTCATACCTCACAGTCTGCACTGTGTGAAGTTTTCTGCTGAAAGTAGAGTTTTTGGAAGAGTTTCTTTGGTTCTTGATTTGAAAAAAATTGCAAATGGCTTTTCTAATGCCTTTTCATAACTGCTCTAAGGGGAAAAGGAATGACTTGTCTTGTTGTACCACCTTGTTTTTGTGTTGTGATATGTGAAAAGATCGGGTTTTAGGCGAATTTCAAGGCAGCAAGTTCATGTACTTCACTTAAACTGAACATGTATAGAGACTGCCATTTCTATCCCCTTGAAAAACTTGCTGGAATGTATTTTGTTGCTGATTCTAAAGCTATTCTTTTGTTTTCACATTGAATCTTACTTTGACTTTTTTCTTGTTACAGGTTTCCTTGTCTTCATTAACTTGTATTGTGTAAGATATGGGGCATTAGCTCTGCAAGAAATATTTGACAGCATACAGCCAAAGTGAGTATGTTTTGTTTGTTTGGGTTATATTTAATACTGCTGTGTTATTTTTATCTTTTGAAGTAAGAAAGAGTTGTCTGTTTAGCTAAACTGTCAGACAAGATTTATCACTAATTTGACTGACCAAATATTTCTCCTAATGTGGTTCATTGATTTATCTAGAAAGTCTTATTTTTCTGAATTTCTGACCACAGTTTCCTCACTGATAGTGAGAAGATTATAAAAAGGAAAGATTGATGTTTTTAGTTGTTATCCTTTGTGAAGAGTTTGTATGTGCAAATGTCTACTGGAATAGGGCAGCATCTTAACAAATGGTCTGGCTGTCTCTATTTCCTAGTGATTCATATTGTTCCTGGTTCTCTTTTGTCACCACAAGGCTGATAAGGCTTTCTAACACTTTTTCTCTCAATGCCATCACAGGATGTTTGGAATGGTGTTGGAGAAAATTATAATTCCTGAAATCCAGAAAGTGTCTGGACAAGTCGAAAAGAAAATCTGTGCTGTTGGCATTACAAAAATATTAACAGAATGTCCTCCCATGATGGACACTGAGTACACCAAGCTCTGGTAGGTACCACACTGTGTCAGGTTGTGCCAGTGAGGCTGTTGGAGTTATTGAAAATGTGAGCTCAGACCAGAATACATCCTTGAGGGAAACTCCATTGTGAGCTCCCCAGGCTCACAAAGCTGTTTTAGGCCTCTCATGCTGCTTCTGTTTCTCAACAAATGAAACTGTATTTTCAGAGGATGACAGATCTGCTTTGAGATGTTTTTGATGGAGATAGCACGGATTTGGCTAGCTGGAACTGCATTTAGGGAAATACACTGCTTTCCTCCAGCTTGTATTCTTTCTGAAAAGCTAGGCACAGTTTTGACTTACACCTCTTCTAGTCAGGAGACCTGAGCCTATTCATAACCTGACAGAGAAACTGTAATATCTCAGCCTGAGAGTGGAATTTTGGGGAAAGCTACCAGGGGTGTTTGACTGTCAACCAGTCCAGCAGTCTGGCATGCCAGGTAGTTTGAATTTGATGACAGTCACTGGAGCCCAGACTAAATCCCCAAACTAGAACCCTTTTTTAAATGTACTTAGAGCAAAGTTGTGCTCTGGAAAATCATTGCTCTTTTTAGGTATGTTTCATGACAGCTTCACCTGATAATGCATACATTGCTCATGCTGTTGGTAGGGGTACCTACATTATGCCTGTAAAATATTCACACCCACAGTTCTCCTGGTCCAGCATACCTTGGGCATTTACAATTTCAGTAGCCCAGCAAGTACCTGCAAATGTTAAATTACAAGGGGTTCCAAATAATATGAGCATTTTTGTAAAATACACCCTGTCCTAACATATTTTAAGCACTCCAGTTCTGCCTTCCCCTCTTTGCTCCCAGGATTCCTTTGCTGCAGGCCCTCATTGGCCTCTTTGAGCTGCCTGAGGATGACACAATCCCTGATGAGGAACACTTCATTGACATAGAGGATACTCCAGGCTATCAGACTGCATTCTCCCAGCTGGCCTTTGCTGGGAAGAAAGAACACGATCCCGTGGGTCAAATGGTGAACAATCCTAGGATCCATCTGGCACAGTCTCTCCACAAACTGTCTACAGCCTGCCCAGGCAGGGTAGGTGACTTGTTCCCTTGCATGCTGATGCTGCATTCTGCAGAGAGAAATGCCTTTGTGAGAATGGGGCTGTTTGCTTATGTTTGATCATCAGCACAATGAAGTAGGTCATAAGCAGAATGCAGGATCATGCTGTGTTTTGTTCTTTATTGGAATATAGCTTTTGTAAGGTTTTACCTTAGGAGCCTTAGAAAGGCCTTATTTTCACAGCACTTGATTTTGCAATAAGCTTAAATATGCCTTTTTTAAAAAGGATATTTACACACTTGATGGTCTATAACTAATACGTGTCTGGAGATCAGTTGGTTGCGTGTACTTGGGCAATTCAGGCAGCTCATACAGAATTAGACAAGGTGAGGGTACAGTTAACTCTTTTAGCCCACAGCTTTGGTAAGCAAAGATTGCCTGAGAGATCAGCTGCTTTCCCTGAGGATAACTGCTGCTCTGTGCCTGGCTTTGCACCAGGTGTGATGGCAGGAGGCAGCAGGGGGTTCCTGTTCCACCCACTGACACTCTGCCCCTGTCTGTGCTTCCAGGTTCTGTCCATGCTGAGCACCAGCCTGAATGCAGAAGCGTTGCAGTATCTCCAAGGATACCTCCAAGCTGCAAGTGTGAGTCTGCTCTGAGCTGCAGACACTCCACAAGATCAAAAGCTGGTTTGTTATGCAGAAGGTTGACACTGACTTTTTTATAGCAGAGCTCAGACAAAATGAAAAAGCTGCTTGAAATTGTATTGCAGATTCCATCTTGTACGAGATAAGTGTGGCTTTAAGCTGAACCTGAGGAGTGTGATGGTTTGTGTACTCATAGATAAAGGTGGCTCTAACTTCCATTCCCAGTTTAATTTCCAAGGGAATAGTCATAGCGGTTTGTACAGGATCGATTTGAAATCTGCATCTGCAGTGTTTGGATCATACCTGGGAACGTGTGCAGAGCACTGGCTGTAGAAACTCACTTCAGTCACTAAAATTCCTTTTCATTTTAACGTTGTCCTTTGTATTTCTTTTGTCTTTCCTTAAACTTTATCTAAATTGTGAATAAATAAGAAGTACTTGTTTAAAATGCCTGTCACTGTGCACTTCCTGTTTTAGAAGAATATAGTTGTTTTAAAAAACTATGTTTTACACTTAGGATAGAATATGAAATAGTGGGACTGGGAGGGTTTTTCTTTATGTAATAGTTCAGGTGCATTGTAGGATCATGCAGAGCAAATGTAAAATACTGGGAGAAGAGCAGAGCTGTTGTCACTCTTGATACACACCAGGCACATCCATTCTGGAGCAGTGAGGGCAGGTGGCTTCCCAGGCTCCAGGTGGGGTTTTCTTGCTCTACTGGAACTGAAGCAGTGATGTGGGAGTCAGCTTTATGTCGGTGTTGTCCCTGTCTCCTCATACTGTGCTGATGAGGTTTGGTGGCCTGGAGTTCATCAGGTGAGCTCCTGGTTGTGTCTGCTGAAGGGAGCTGTGTGCGTTCTCAGGGGCTGGGCACGAGCTGCAGGATGGGCTTTCCGAGGCCGAGCCTGAGTCAGTGTGCCAGGGTGGCTGTGGGTGCGTTCCTGCCAGCTGTGCCCGTTCCTGCCGGCTGTGCCCGTTCTTGCCAGCTGTGTGCAGCTGTGCACACCAGGGCTGCCGGCTTGTGCTGGGCCATGTCTGTCCAAAGGCTCCTGCAGGTCTGGAATCACCGGGGCTACCTGTGGGTCTTTGCAGAGCTGGAACCACTTTTCCTTCCCAGCCGTGTTTTGAGATGTGAGGTTTTTCTCTGTTAAATGCTCGGCCATGGGCGCGTTGGCGACATCCCCGGCCCTGCGCTGGCCCCGCTGGTGACCGCCCCGGCAACGGCTGCGCCTGCTCGTCTCACGGTTCTTTTCCCGGGACGCACAGAAGCGAGGAGAAAACCTGTATTTGGTATTTACTGCGGCGGCTTCCCGAGCGGGGAAAGGCCGTGAGGGCACCGGGGCTGCGGGAGGGGCGGGGCCGAAGTGGGCGGGGCACGGGGGCGGGGCCGAAGTGGGCGGGGCACAGGGGGCCGGGGCCGGAAGCGACGGCGGCCGCAGCTGCCCCGCCAGACCCGGGCATCGCGCGGGGCGCGCCGGGAGCTGTAGTTTCCCCGCCTGAGGCTCGCGCGG
>QVAJ01000379.1:224765-258823 GCA_003546035.1 Mixornis gularis | reverse complement strand
CAGCTCTGGGTGTCTGTCCCGGGCTCCAGCTCCGGGTGTCTGTCCCGGGCCGCTGTCTCTGGTAACGCCGGAGCCGCTTTTGTGGTGAATTCATCTGCTGGGTGGTTTTGTCATTGCTTTTCTGCCGGGTTTAGGGCAAACCTGGGAGGAACATCCTTTGGAATGTCAGTGAAGGCTAGGTGGATATATATACACACACATATCAGTGAAATAAAATACCTGGATGAAGTCTGTTGTCTGCTTTTGGATTGGTATATTTGTAAAATCTTGTTTCTGCTAACTGGAATACGCAGGTGTACTGCACAGTTCCCTTGCTCAGACTGGAAGCAGTGTTCTGGGTCTGTTTTTTTAGTACTACTGGACATCAGAAGTTGAGTTCTGATTATGCAGCTCTGGCTGCAGTGTAATAAAGTGATTTCTGGTTTGTCTGTTGATTAGTTCATACATGCAACAAATGTCTTTGTTCTAACTTTTACAAAGATTCACTGAAAGTCTGTCACATCTCAATGGGAACGCAAAGAGCCCAGGGGCTGAATTTTTTACTATATTTTCTATTTTCTGAAGTTGGATCACAAACTTATTTCAAAACTCTTCTAAAAGGATGCATGCAGGAAACAATTCCTTTTTATATTTTTATTTTAAGCAGCCACTCTGTTCAGAGCTTTTCGTAACATCATGGATCATATTTTCACTGTCAGTACAAGTCAGTCAAAATGTTGTATGGCAAAATTATTCATAGGTTGAAATAAATTTGAAGTGGTGTGACTGTACAAAGTCAGAGCAAAACCAGAAATTGCTTTGTGCCTTTCAGATCTTCCTGAAGAACAGCAGCTTTGTTTTGGAGACAAGTGAACATTCCAAAAGCCCTTTCCCTGGTTCCTTTGGCCAGGACCCTTGCTGGGTTGGTTATTTCACCAGAGGGGCTGCAGTGCCCCGGGAGAGGGCAGGAGGTCTGGGCTCAGCAGTGTCCTGGGTGCTGTGACCTGTTCTGGGCAGGGAAAAAAGCCCAAACCTGTGAACTGTTGTGTCACAACACTAATTGAGCTAGAAGGAAACAGTTAGCTGTTTATTCATTAAATCAATTCCTAGTTTATCAATTTGCATTGCTTGGAGCTGTCTGTTTTCTATGTATGTTTGGTAGTTCTCTCTTTTCCTTCAGCTTTTACTTTTAAATTTTAGCTTTTCTTCTCTTGTTAATAGGCCTTGTCTTGGCTCCCAGACTACTTTGGTTAACATTTAGTGTTTGTGCCCTTACTAAGAAGAGCAGCATCTTTTTCTACAGTGTTACTTTTGGGATGGACTGTATCTTGTGAAAGTGTTGCAGAAGAAAACATTGTTCAGCCGGTGTTTTACATTTTGTGCACATAGCTTTAAGTCTGTAAAATTTAGTCATTATTTATCAGTGTATAGTGAGTATTTATTTAGTCTTCCCAGTTGTAAATAGGTGCTCTTAAAGACTGTTGCAGCAGCTTGAGAATTTTCTGCTGTATGTTACAAAGCTACCCCTAATGTGGGTTTTTCAAAGGTATTTTAGGTAACAGAGAATCTCAACAAATATCTTGGAGTTTGCGAATATTTATTTTTTGTGCCTCAAAATAGTTGAGTGTGGGACAAGAGACTCAGCCACCACACTGGAGTTATTTAAAACTCCTTAAAACAGGAGGAGAGAGGCAGTCGTTGTAATGACTGTTGTATTTAGGAGTGAACCCGGTGGTGTGTTCCCAGCTGCACACAAGGGGAGGAAATGTTGTTCCCTGGTGGGGTGACCGTGGCCTGTGGTGTGAGCTGGGCCTGGTCCCTGTCACAGCCCCAGACTGTCCTGCCTGGCCTCAGGGACAGGGCTTGGGGTCAGGGCTGTGTGAGCTGAGCCCCCCTGGGTGCCTTTGGCAGGGGTGGGCCTGGGGCTCGTGTCTGTGCAGTGAGGGACAATGACCTTTCCTGCCTGAGGACAGTTTGGGTTGGTAAGGRGCAAGGAACGTGCCTTGCTCTGGCTGCCAGGGGCTGCTGGCTGCCCCAGTGCCCCGTGCCATGGAGCTTCTGCTCTTCAGAGAGGGATCAGTGCTTCCTGTAACATTTCCCGTGGCTAAACCTGCTCCTGGGACAGTGTGTGTCACGTGCCTTTTATTTGGTGATGTCAGGAAACCCTTGTAAAATAAACTTGRTGGTTGTGTCTGGCCCTTGTCCTGCTCCCCAGGCTGCAGTGCCAGGTGCCGTGGAGCAGCAGTGGTGGGTGTGGGCACCCAGGGTGGGGATGGGGACACGGCTGGTTCCTGACGGGGCACAAGGGGACTGTCAGGACCTGCAGCCTCCTGAGGGCCAGGACACCTTTCTGTGTGCTGGGCCTGGCAGGGAATGGAGCCTGCTCCTGGGGGGGTTCAGGCTCTGSTATTTGCAGGTGGTTTCACAGAGTTCAGAGCTGCCTGTGGCCACCCCCACGTGAGGTGCTGTGCTGCCAAAGCTGCTGTGTGACAGCAGCCAGGCCCTCGTGTCCCCTGGGCAGGAGGTGGAAAGGTGCTGGCCCAGGTGCACAGGGCTGGGAGCAGTCCTGGGAGTGCAGCCCCAGAGGGACTGAGAGAGGGGCTCCATCCATCCCCCTGCAGTGGCAGTTGTGCCAGCCTCATCCTCCTGGGTGTCCATCAAGGCCTTGCAGCTTGTCACCAGCCAGGGAACCCTCTGTCACCAGGGCAGGGCACTTCATTGTGACTGTCAGGAGTGGTTTTCTTGATGCATTTTAAGCCCTTTGCCTCTCGTTCTGTCACCTTAACCATAAAGAACAGACTGTTCTTTTCCACTCCAAAATCCTTTCAATTACATGAACTGCTGGTTCCCGGGCCCCAGCCATCTCTCTCCTCTCCAGAACACACAAGTTCAGTCCTTTAGCAGTTTTCCCCTGGGCTGTATTTCTCTGGAGCTGAGTGTTCTGGGCTCCTGCCCCTTTGCTGTGCCTGGAGCCTGGTCCCCACGTGTGTGCAGGGCTCCAGCTGAGGGCTCCGTGTCAGGGCAGGGCTCTGCAGGCCTTGCTCAGGTTCCTGCTGCTGCATCCCAGGATGGGGAGGGCTTTTCCCAGAGCAGCCTGGCAGCACCAGCTTGTGCTGGGGAGTGGTTGTGACTGTTCTCCACTCTGCTGGTGCCCATCAGTGGGGTCTGTGCCAGGTGACCAGCAGTGCCTGCCCAGCCCCTTGGGCTTCTCCTGCTGAGGTCAAGGGGCTCATTCTTGGCAGGGCTACCAGGAATGGCTGGGGGAGAAATTCTTTTGTCTTTATGCAGCTTGGTCTTGACCCTGCCTGCAAATATGATCCATTTCCTTGTTTCTCAGATGTTTAGTTTAGCCTCCAGAACCCCCTGGAGAAGAGAAGTTGAGCTGGCTGTAATCCTGTTGTGTTCCCTCTTCACTCTTGGTGAACAGCAGGTGTGATGCCAGCCTGGCTGGGGCTCTGCATCCTCCTCTGCTCCACAGGAGAGCTGCTCACAGTCCTGGGAGTCAGCCTGGGAGTTTGAAATGCCTGTCTGAAGGAAACGCAGGGCTCTGTCCTCTTCTCACCCTCACCAAGATTGAGCTCTCCCCCATTTTGTGGCTGGGAATGATGTTGCTGGCATCTGCACACAGTTGGCTTAGGCATGGCAAAGAAGGATTAAACACTTTGTGCTATATTTGTAAGCAGAATAAAATAGGTTTTGATTTCCATTTAGAGCGGTCCATGCAGTGACAGGTTTCATGTGCAGCACTGAGATGATTTTATTCTAAAATGGTTTTAGCCTATTTGTAAGTGAAATCACTAGATTGGAAATGTAGCCAAAAGGTAGAATTTATATCAATTTTTGAGATGATAGCTACCAGAGTTTCTCAGTTTGTGGCTTTCTTTTGGTTTGGCTTTGTGAATTAAGGTCTGGGTATAATTTTGGGAGCTGATCTCTAGGGCTCTTGGGAAGAAGAGCCTCACTACAGAAGAACTGGAAGCCTCACTAGAGAAGGGAAATTGGCAAGTGACTCTTGCAATTCTGCAGAAAGCACTACTGTGAGATTCTGCTGCTTGGGTGAGAAACATCACCTGGGGCTGGGGAAAGAGCAGGGAAGATTCTTGGAGCAGGTTGGAAAAGCAGCTGTGTTGAGCAGTTTGTCACAGTAATGGAAAGGTCATACAAGTCCTCGTGGTCAAATAGATGAGCCAAACTCAGCGTAGGGTGAGAGATTCTCTGCAGAAGATTTTTTTTTGTGCCTTTAGGAAGCAAAATGCTAACTCTCTGTTTTTTCTTTTAGGCATTCTCCATCATAAATATCCTATTTAGAACTAAATACAAGTCTTCACTCTCTGGATCTCCTAAAGGTACTGGAAACTTACTTAAAACCTTAAAGTTTCTTACCTTTCTATTTGCATCATATTAAAAAAATGACAAGTTGTGGTAAAACATGACTATCCACAGGAAGTATTTGATTTTTGTTTGGTCCTCTGGCTTCTATGTGTGAAACTCCTGCAACTCCTGTGTGAATTATAACACACATATTTAAAAAAAAAAAAAGCGCCCAAGAAAACTTTTATCTAAAAATTTTACATTATTTTATGTATGAAGATCTTAATTTCTTTTTGGCTGAGTGGACTGGCYGTGCTCACACCTTTGTGCATTTCTTTGGTTACTTCAGTGACTCCTGAACTTTGCATTTTAATGTGTTCAAAATTTCTGGGAATGTTCCAGGCATTGATGCACCAAAAGAAAATAAAAATCTAAAATCAGATGATGAGCAGTCTTCTGTMATCTGGAAATCCATTTAAATTCAGTGTTGCCCACAGGTCAGGGAGTTGTTTGATGGCAGGGTGGGAATTCCCCTGGGTGGGGATCACCCTCGGGGCAACACTGTTGTGGTGACACTTCCAATACTCCTGGAGGAGTGAGCAAAAAGTAACTCTGGACGGGTGGGAAAGGAGCAGGTCTGTAATTAGGGGCTGGCTGAGCTTTGGTTTCACCTCACTTTATCTGAGTGGGGTTCAGTTCCAGCAACACCTCGAGTATTGAGCAGGGATCAGTTACTTGCAGCAGCAGGTGTCTTGAAAAGTTTGAAGTATCTGACCCCAATTATGTGGAAACATACCCTGAAATCCTGACATCTTTGATCCACTGAAACAGCCTTTATGAGTTGTTTGCTTCAGCTTTCTCAATTGTGGTGCTTTTTTCTCGGATAGTTATGATTTTATAAGCCTGTTATTGGGCGAAGAGCATACTTCCTTGTAAAAGCACTGTAAATCCTTTCAGAATCCCCCAAAAACCTGTAGCTAAATGTGCAATGGTGAACAGTGAGTTCTTTTRCCTGAGTGAAATACTTCCCAGGGTTTGTCACCTGCACAGGTGTGAGTGCAAACACAGCCCCCAGTGTGTCTGGTCAGAGTTCTCTGAGGTGCCCTGGGGTCCCCAGAGGTTTTGGTGACAGGGGCTGCCCCGTGAGCAGGAGCTGTGCTGGGGACAGCTGAGCTCTTCACTGCATTTCTTCCTCTGCAGGACTTYGCTGTGGTCTTTGCCAGGCAATTATTATTGTTGTTGTGTTATATCTGAAAACTTTCAGTGGTTCTAGTGATGCTCTTGGGAATGAAACTTAGTGTCTGTAAGGTTATTACCCCGGAGTCTTACTCTAAATACTTTCCTTCTTTGCCTTACAATTTCTTAGAGGTCCTTTAGGCAGACTCTGTGGTGCCACTCTCACAGTTACARTGCACCCAGTGTGTAACTGCTGCAAATTTAGAAGTCAAATATAGGATTTGTTTTGAGTGTAATCTGCATGTGTGTCTTCTGGACTAAAGAGAACTGAACTGTTTTTGCTCTCTAATAAGAACAAAGTTATCCAGGTGGTGGTCTGATAAGTCTGACATGTTTATGATTTTTTTCTGAAGTAAAAATGCTCCAGATGATAAATTTGTGCTGTATCTGTTGTTTCCCAGTAGTTTCTTACCTCTTATTTAATAAGTAATTAAATCTTTCCATCCGTGAATGTATTAATTTAGGTTCTCCTCTTAGGCTTGTTTTGTCAGTAACTGGCTAAAAACTTCCCAGTGACTCATTGCTGCTGCTCTCACATTTGGAAATCCATTCACAGGTTCAGAATTTGAGCTCAGAGCAGTAGTGGAGTTGTGTTGCTGCTCGTAGCCCTCTGCTGGTAGCTGGGGCAGTGATTTCTCCTTTTCACCCAGAAGTTAGGAAAGAATAAACCTTTGTTTGCTGCCCTAATCAGATCTGCAGGTGACAGGGGTGTGTGTGTGTGTGGATGTGTGAGTGCCTTTGTGTGAAAAATGGATTTACTTGGCTGTAAAATGTATTTTTAATACATCAATTGATACGTGGCTTGTAAGTGGATATGGACAGCTGACTTGTTGGTGTCTATTTAGGTTCCAGTGGCTGAACATGAAGATAATTTTGCAKCCATGTGTAAGAGAAATCTAATACTGATTTGTCAGCAGAGGGAGGATCTGTCCCAGCCCTGCACACGGGCTGGGGCCCGTCCTGCCCYGAGGGGGTTTGGAATGGCCACAGGTGCCCAGGAGCACTTCCTGCACTTGTTTGTAGGGCTGCAGAGCCAAGTGGCTCCAAACTGATGCTTGAACTGTGGCTGAGACACGTCCTGACTTTTAAATAGAAGTAACCTTCAGAATACATGTGGCTGATACAGTTTATGAACTCTTACACCTTTGCTTTTCCCAGCCAGAGCTGCTTCAGCATTTCCTGCTGGACKTCAGCTTTTTCCCCTCATGAGTGCCTTGGCACTCTTGGTGATCCTGGGGAAAACTCTATGATAATGATAAAGGATGTGTTCTCTAAATGTTTTTTTGTAAAGACTGCATTTATTTCTTGCCCTCCAAGTGAAAAAGTTCAACTTCAAGTGGTAGAATGCATGAAATGTGATTTGTCCGTGGAAGTTGCTCTTTGCTCAGTGTATAACCAGTGGCTTTGGGTGTAAGTGACAGGATTTGCTTCCTARGTGGATTCAGTTGTGGAGAAAAGAGATGTTCAGTAATGAACAGGCATAACTAAAGCTTCTGTGCCTGAAAGAAGTGTCAGACACGATGGGGCGTGGAACTGTTGTGCCAGCTGGGTGTGTGAGGGACTCACTGGGCAAAATGGGAACAATGGGGGCTTGGTTGAACACTGTTTCCCTTTCTGCTGATGGAGGAATAGTTTCAGTAGGTTGTTAGAGAATGCTAAATATTTCGTATAATCTATTTTTCATCTTTACATTTTAGGTCAGCAATTTGGTTTCCAAAATTGGAGTTTGCCTGCGTTCAAAGCTGTTTGCCTACAATAATCTGCTCTGGTTGGAAGTGAACATGTCTCAAGTTCAGATTCAGAATCCTTCTGCTGCCCTTGCAGGGAGCCAAATACTGAATAAAAACCCATCCCTTTCACAGCCTTTGAGTATTCCTTCTACTACCAGTTCTTTGCCCTCTGAAAATGCAGGCAGACCTATCCAGAACTCTGCTTTGCCCTCTGCTTCAGTTACATCCACCAATGCAGCTGCAGGTAAGATAGAGGGGCAGTAACTGGATATATTTGTAATGCTTATAGCTTGGCATGATATTCCTGATGTCTTGCACCCACACATAATTTTAAAGTAGTATTTATCCAGCTGCAGTAGCTCCCTATGGAATGAAATCTGTTGGAGACAGGTAGAAGCTTACTTTGACATAAAGTTCCAGCAATTAATTGATATGTTTGTAATAGTAAAGAATATTTTTAATTATATGATATTAAATTTTTGAAACATTGCTATCAATCTTTTCTCCCAGTAGCTTGTTTTAAATATGAAAAAGTGTTGTTTGAAGTAGTTTGTTTAGTTCTGTTATCTTTAGTTCTTTTATGACCAGTTTAATGATAAATATATTATGCTAACAAAATGCAGTAGAACAAATGGAGTGTAATAACATATAGCTGACAGGGGAAAATAGGAGGAGGGAAATGAAATTAGCTGCATTTTTGAAATTGTTCAAAGCAAGTGATGATGAGGAATACTTGGAAGATTTGGTCCTTGACACATACTAGATAAGAAGTTATCTGTATACAGGAATCTTTAACTTSATAATTCTGGCTTGCATTAGAACCTTGAATTTAATGATAGTGCTTTGTAGGCATGAGCATTGCTTGGAAATCCCAAAGTCCAAYAGATTGTTATCAGTTTGGCCAGTGAGCAAAGCTGTCTATTCCAGCACTGCAGACAACTACATGCTAAGCCACTGAGTACTTTTTTTTAATTAAAATTTGTAATAGAGTTCACAGTTATSAGTTAATTTATCTGATCTTGTGTGACCTTTCAGCTCCTTCAAACATGGCAAACCCCAAAGAGAAAACCCCCATGTGTCTTGTGAATGAATTAGCCCGTTTCAACAAGATTCAGCCTGAGTATAAGCTGCTGAGTGAGCAAGGTCCAGCTCATTCTAAGGTAAATGTTCATTACTGCTGCTGCTGCTTCACCTGCAGGAGTGGGAAAGCAGTGTGTGTGATTTTGGTGCAAGATAACCCAGAGCAGTGGAGAGGACATCCTGTGGATGTCCAAAGTGATGGAAATCTGGAGATGACATGGGAGTTAAGGAGAGCTTGGATTACCATATTCTCAGCTTGTGCATCACTAAAAGACTCATTGTTTAGTGTAGGAGTGTCTAATAAACTACATGAATTCTTACAGAATGCCTGTTTGTGGTTTTGAGGTGTTTACAGTGCAGCTGACTCTCGGGGACCAGCATTGGGAAGCTGAAGGAACAAGCATTAAAAAAGCTCAACATGCAGCAGCTGCCAAAGCTTTGGAAGGGACAAAATTCCCTAAGCCTACAGCTCGTCCATCTCGTAGTGAAGGCAAGAATCCAGGTATATGCCACAACAAGCTGATTTAAAATAATAGTACACAGACAGAATACACCTTTCTGCTTTTGGTATGTATTGAAGTCGAATGAGGATGAGTAACTGTGATTCTGCCTGTTTAACAGTGGCAGTTGTCAGTAGCAAGTACTTATTTTTCTGTGCATCTGTTCCATAAGTCATTTTCTTTTAGCAATTACCTTACACCAGAGCTCTTGTACTGGAGYACAGCTGATTTCTGAGCCAGTGAGACCTGTGGTAGAAAAAATGGCACTTACTGACTGTTCTTTCTCCAGTGAGAATGGGCTGGGAGTCAGTTCTTCATGCCCACAACACTGACACTGAGAGAAATGTTTTAGCCCTCAGTAGCAATTCACCTGTCTTTTGACAAGGCCAGTTGCAATTTGAGAGTGAAGAGCCATAGAAACCCTTCTTAGGTCATCGAGGAGAAGAAACATTTGTTTATTCTCAGTTAGCAAGAGACACAGAAGGRATGTAGCATGTCTGGTAACTTAAAAGTATATTTGGAGAAATTTCTTTACTGCAGCAAATTCTTTGTCTGCACTTTGTTAGATAAGCTTTAAACGTAGGTGAATTAGCAGCTTCAGAAATTAAAAGCAAAATGMTAAACCCTCCAAAAAGATCTCCCAGCAAATTCACTTTTTTGTAACAGGATTTGTCACAACTGTACTAGGCTGCTTTAATGTGCATCATATAGACTTATTCTGTTTTTTGTTCATTAGCAGATCTGTTTGGAATTCAGTCATTTAAGATACTGCATGTGGCAAAAGTTGGGCTCGTTTTTCCCTGCTGTGAGCCARCAGTAAGAGTTGAAATGGTCTCAGTTCCTCATGACAGCTGGACAACCCTCTCTGTTCCTTTTTCTGCAGACAGTGTGACCCCCACAGTGGAGTTGAACGCCCTTTGTATGAAGCTGGGGAAGAAGCCCATGTACAAACCCATCGACCCCTACACGGGGATGAGATCCACCTACAACTACACCATGAGAGGTGGCACCTACCCCCCACGGTGGGTGTGGGCTGCACCTGGGCCAGGGACACTCAGCCTGGGGGCAGGGGCTGGGGGAAGTGCTCCCAGCAGTGTCTGTGTGCTGKCTGTGTGTGTCTGTGTGATATCTGTAATATTCTAGGTACCAATGTCTGTAAAAAAATTACAGATATCGGCACGTTACAGGTATCAGTATCTATAATACCTGTAATATGCCAATATCTGGAACTTACCTTATTCCCAGCACTATATTTCTTTGGGGTGGGGCAAGGCAGCTGGACAGAAAATTGAAGTGTTTTTGAGACCATTCAGGTATAGCCAGCTTCATTAAGCAAATAGCTAAATATTAGAGAAATGTTTCTTGCATTTCCTTTCTGTAACAGYGAGAGCACAGAAACAGATTTATTTGATCTTAATAAATAATAAATGTATTAGCTGAGTAARTTCAGCTCCTTCTGAAACTATTTAAATTGAAGTTGCAGTTTAAAGAATTTTATATAGGCATAGGAACTTAAAATTCAAAACTTCCTGGCCTGCCAGGTCCGTAGAAGTGTGGTCATGTTGTCTTTGTGTAACACTTGGTCAGAAATGTGTTCTTATYGTAAAGCAAGGAATGTCAGTATTTGTTTCAAAGGTAGCTCACTAAATTCTTTTAGGCTCGAAATCAAAATTTGTCTTTTTAAAACTAGTGCTTCAGTGCTGGTGTGGTGACTAATAGCCAGGAGATGGACCCACATCTAACTTAGGTGTCTGTTTGCTTTGTGGGCCAAATCATTTGCTTATTTACCTCTCTCTTTGCAGGTACTTTTACCCATTTCCTGTTGGGCCTTTACTTTATCAAGTGGAGCTTTCAATCGGAGGGCAGCAGTTTCATGGGAAGGGAAGAACAAGACAAGCTGCTAAGCATGATGCAGCTGCTAAAGCTCTGAAAGTTCTGCAGAACGAGCCCTTGCCTGAGAAACCAGAGGTGGGAATTAAACCTAGTGTTGTAAGCATAAATTGCTAGAATAAACTGGGCTATTACTGTAGATTTTTTCCTTGTTGAGAGGAAGGGGACAGTTGGTAAATTTAATTCTGTGTAGCAGTGGTACTTGTGTACTTGTGTCAATAGAAACACTTCCATTTAAAAGCATAAATTTCTATGGAACTAGAATTTTCCCAGATGGAGTTATGTTAATTTCTTTACTGTCACATTTTTCCACAGCAGTGCCGTAGACCTCTGTTAGATATGAGCACTGGAAGCATAGATAGGAATTAATATCTTACCAGGTACAGATAATACACAAACTTCTGAAGAAGTAACATAAAACTCAGGGCAACATAAAACTCAGGCACAGATTTACTTCCTGGGACAAATTCCTACATGATTTTGGAAAGAACCATGGAAGTTCTAGAAGGGCAGGAAATGCATGGAAGTAGTAGATTCTACACACATTTTGATGGGAATATAAGAAGTTACATTTTATCCCTTCATGTATTTATGGCTGCCCAACACTTTCTATTCCAACACTGTTATTGTTTTCGTGGTTTTTTGTGGAGTGGCTTTAGGCAGGAGGTCAGACAGGGAGCACAGGAGTGGCTTTGCTGCTGGGCTGGTGGGAGCCTGCAGCCCTTTGTGTGTGTTGGCTGCCTGGGGCAAAGACAGAGCTGTAACTTGGACCTGGGGAGTGGGAGAACTTGCTGGGTGTGGAGTCTGGCTGTGTGCTGAGAGAGCAGGAAAGTGAAGAATTGGACAAGAAGGTAACAAGGGGTCTCAGACTGAGAAAAAARTGGCTGGGAACTACCAGGAATGGCAGAGCAAGAGGCCTGAGGAAACGTGAAGCCAAGGGACACAGTTCCATCTTGGTGTGTGTGAGAGTGAGCATTGCCAGTGGGGCAGAAGCTCTGGATCTGAGTTCAAGGAAGAGGTTTGGGAGGCACTAATGGAGGTGCTTCGGGTAAGGGAAAGCTCTCCTGGAGGAATGCAGACTGAAAGACAGAGGCTCCCAGGGGTTGCAGGTGCTGTTGGGACTTGGGCTGAGCCCTGCACTGAAATCTGAACTGGTGACTGGCAGAGTGTGGCCAGGGCCCAGCTGGTCTTCTTGCAGGACAGCCAAAGCAGAGGAGGATGTTCCCCTTCAGTGCTGGGAACCCCAAATCCTGGGATATTGTTCTGTGCCGGTGGTGCAGAGCATCCCCTCTGCACCCACCCTTGTAACAGATGAGCTGCTCCCCTGGGCCCTGTTCCCCCTGAGGGAGCACAGACCCAGCTCTGCAGGGCTCATATGTCACTGAATTATTCTCTGTTCACTCTTCTAGAAATGCTGCAGTACAGGCCACGTTCTGAAAATGTGTACAGTTGTGTTTTGGAGTTGGGTAGTGTGAGGTCTTCAGAACAAACTGCAGTTGTAAGATGTCTCATTCTGTGTGAGGGGTGTAAATCCAGAGGTAGAGGAAGTAAATGATGCAAGAGACTGTGAGAAGGGAGAATTATTTTATTAATAAAACAGAACCTGAATGGTGTCTTGACCCTGAGAAAACTGCATTTGTCATTTTATTTTTTGATTTATATTTGACCTGTCTGTAGAAGGAACAGTAGGAAATGCAGCTTAGGGGAAGGAGAGTGGGAACGGGGTGTGCTGGCTTATAACAAGTACTTGGATAATCAAGTTTTCGTTTAAAGTTTGGTACTTAAATTCATTGATACTTTTGGCTTTCAGCTGTTGTGGTTTTAGGAATGTCTTGAGGGARTTGTTTCTGTAGCAGCATTTCACCATAGCCAAGATGAAGGTGGAATGAGGAAGGTTGTGGTGCTGAGTGAACMCTGTTCATTCCTGCATCCAGTGAGGCAGGGCCTGAGGGGATACAGCAGTGCCAGTAAAATGCCTCTGACAACAGAGGCAAATGAAGATTTCAGAAGCAGACATAATCCTGATACTTCCTAACAGTCTTTTGATGTTGCCAGTAGTTTTCCTCTTAAATGTAGTTATTTTGGTGTATCCCATGTGTGTGTATGTGATCAATGATCTTAGAGATCTTTTCCAACCTAAATGATCCTGTGATTCTAAGAAGAAATCATTGAGTAAAATGATTAGACTTTAAGGGAAAGAATGGCCATTTCCCACACCTTTTTGGGCTGCAGATCTAGGGGCAAGTGGCAGGAAAAAAGGTGTAATAATACTGGCAAAAAGGTGTAATAATACTGGCAAAAAGGTGTAATAATACTGGCAAAAAGGTGTAATAATACTGGCAAAAAGGTGTAATAATACTGGCTCTTGGCTGGACCAAGCCCTGGGGAGCTGAGCTGAGTGTTAGAGCTTGGCTGTGCTGGGAGAGCTCCCAGGGATGTTCAGTGTGGCTGGTGAAGGAGCAGGACAGGGTTATGTGGCATGTTCAAAGAGATGATAAAGCATTGACCTAAAGCTTAGGAAACATGGAAAGCTGGGCTTCCTAGCACGATTCTTAGGCARGAATTCTAATTTTGCCTCAGAATTTGCTTCTGTGTTTTGTTGGCAGCTCACTTGGTGAACGTGAGCTGCTCTTTCTGCCCTCAGAGTGGAAGGCCAGGCTCAGGCTGCTGGCTGTGGGCAGCACCTCCYCGGGGTTCAAGCCTGTCTTAACTGGTGGGATAAAAAAATTCTTCACGTTTTAAACTGACCTGTCAGTAGCAGATGTGGGGGATGCTCGCTGCCATCCAACAAGTTTTAGTCAATAAAATCTCTAGCTCAGCTCCCCTGCTGCTGCTCCAATAAGATACTTAAATCATTTTTATTACCTGGTTGCATAAGTAGTATTGTAGCATGATATAATCAGTGATATTGGTGTTGTTCATCTTGATCATAATCCTTCCAATATCACTGCTTAGTCCTGAAATTTCYCTGTTGCTGTTGACGTGCCTTAGCTCATGTTGATGGCAGCAGTTTGGAATCCCAGTCCAAGTTTTACCTGGAGATATGTAGAGGTGCCTGTAGGAAACCTTCACTGGCACTGTTGTCCCAGCAGGTTTGAGTTCTCAGAGATGGTCAGTGTTTGCTTTAGGGCAAGTTCCTGATAGGATGTTCTTGAGATGAGAAAACAAAGCTGCAGATGAAGCACTTAGAGGGAGGGTGTGGAAAGACAGGCCTGTGCCAAGGGCTCGTCAGCCATCCCTCATTACCATTGGTCCCACTCTCAGAATCTTTATTTYTCCTGCCCTTTCTCTTACCTGATCCTGTCTTAGTGCTTTTGGTGCAAATGTCCAATCAGTATATGAAAATTGTATTTCATAAAGGTACTTCCATTTGGAAATCAGTGCATGCAGCACTTCAATTTTGTTTTCTGTAAACACACTTTAAAACCTATTGRCCCTTATTCCATTTGTTCTTTCTTGTAATGAGCACATGAAAATATGAAGGTTTGAAAGCCATTGCACATACACCTTAATGAGCTTCTTAAGATTCAGTTCTRTAGGATGTGGGCTGCATTTCTCCACATTCATGTAACATGGCAGTAAAGGTTAGAGTACTTAAAATTTGGAGAGTTCAGTAAAGTGGTTGAATGGATAAAAGTCAATTTAATAGGATCTTTATTTTAAATAGAGTATGCTTCTTTTAGGTTAACGGAAAAGAACCAGATGATGAAAATCTCAATAAATCTGAAATAAGCCAAGTTTTTGAGATTGCACTTAAAAGGAACTTGCCTGTGAATTTTGAGGTATGTTTACTTTACAAGCTCTAGATTTGTTTTTATTAGACTATTAAGGGTACACATTAAGTTGAGTCTCTCCTAGATAACCCAAACAACTGACTTGTAACGTGTCTTGTTAGTTGTGAATACACTTTAACCTTTGGCAATCACCCTGATAGTCGTGGAGTTTATATGGTAAAGGGAAGAAAAAAGAAAAATCCACCTGTCCACAAATTCATGCCCTAAAATGATCACATGGAGTGAACATCTACGCTCTGGTTGTCTGTGCAATCTTTTTTCCAAGCTTTTTGAAAAAAACCTATTACAGTGAAGAGCCAAAACACAACCCTGCATTAATGGTTAGAACATGGAAGTGCAGAGTTGAGGCAAAAGAGTAGAGCTCACTCTGAAAGACACACATGGAAGTATTTGCTTAATTAAGCACTGATCTGGACTACCCACGAGTGCAGAATCTCACCAGTAGGTTTCTTTTCTTGCCATGAGGTGACCTCATGTGCATCTGACTTTCCTTTCCCTTTGGCCTGGCTGCTTGCTGCCTCTTTACCCCTCCTTGATCATTTCAGTTATCTCAAATCAGGAGCTTCCACAGGAGCATCTCAGTTTCACTAAAATATTAATTTATCATGCTGCTTTCCTGAGCTGGCAGAGTAACATTTAAGCCAACTATCTGAATTATTATTGTAAGAAAATGCAATTGTGTGTAACTAAATTGCTTCTGAAACTATTCTGTGAAATTTTACATGAAGCTTTCAATTATTGCAGATTAGCCTGAGCATCACTGGTAAAAATACACTGTCACACAAGCCAGTTGTGGGTGGAAGCTCTTAATTCATTCTTACTTTTTGACTATATGGATATTTTGGAGTGTGATGTGTTGTGAATGGAGTTAAAAGACTAAATCTGTAGCAGGCAGCTATCTCCTAGATGTCTCCAGAATTCTTTAGAACTTCAGAGTTCAGAAATCAGAATTTCTGGTCTAAAATGCTAGATCCCAAAGAGCTGCTTTCTCTGTAATGTTTTATTGCTGTACCATGATGTATTTAATGATGTGCTGTTAGCTGTGGGGAAGTACACACTTGTGAAATAGGACAGTCCTATTTTTATACTGAAAAAGTAAATCAGTAAATTAAATAAGATGGGTTAATGACTCGTGTAAATGCTGTTTACTGCATCTGACCTTTTAAAAGTATATGCTTAGTTGGGTGGGAATATGTAATTGGAGTGAGTATGATTTACTTTTTGGATTGTATGAGAATCTCAGATCTCTTTATCCTTAGTTCTTGAGAGAAGTTTGCTATAAACAATGTGCCCTGCCATTTTTAATAAGTGTTTATCACGCTTTCACTCAGTTTTTCCCTCTGAAACAGGTGACCAAGGAAAGTGGTCCCCCCCATATGAAGAGTTTTGTAACCAAGGTATCGGTTGGAGAATTCATGGGTGAAGGTGAAGGAAAGAGCAAGAAGATCTCAAAGAAAAATGCTGCAATAGCAGTCCTAGAAGAACTGAAAAAATTGCCTCCCCTTCCTACGGTTGAGAAAATGAAGCCACGAATCAAAAAGAAAACAAAATCAATAGTGAAGGTAAGGGGGAAAAGGTTGGAAATTTGACTGTGCAAATAATCATCAGAGAGGCTTTTCTGAGTCAGTTATAAACACTCTTCAGCTGCTCAGCCTTTAGCAGCCCTCTGGTGCAACAAATGAGCTGCTACTTTGTCCCCACTCCAGGGGGGTCTGACACCACTTCTGTAGCAGTTACCAGTAAATTCAGGATGAAAGAGAAACCTTACAAAGGAAAGAGCAGCACTTAAAAATCAAGCTCTGACTTTCAAGCCTCAGACTTTACAGCTTTGGGTTTTGCTTGATTTTGCTTGTACAAATTCTCCTGAAGCTTGTCCCTCCTAATATAGCAGGATTAGAATTTGTAAAGCTATTAGCAGGGTAGGTTACATGTGGTCAAGTGTGGCAGTGGAGCCAAATAAATTCTGTATTTCTCTTTGGCTGTGACAGTGTTTGATTAAGCAACTTTTATTTCAGTATTTTTAAAATCTAGAGATTAATTAATTCAGTGGCATGCTGCATTTTGTCTGTTAAACCAAATATTCATGAAGTTTGGCTTATTTCCTGAAYACTGTTCTACGTAGCTGCAAACAAGTCCAGAATATGGTCAAGGAATGAACCCCATTAGCAGACTTGCCCAGATACAGCAGGCCAAGAAGGAGAAGGAACCAGAGTACATGCTGATCACAGAGCGTGGGCTGCCCCGGCGCAGGGAGTTCGTCATGCAGGTGGGTGGGAGTGCACACCTGGGGCTGGGGGCATTGCACACCTGGGGGAGGTGAGCATTGCACACCTGGGGCTGGGAGTGTGATCATTGSMCACACCTGGGGCTGGGAGTGTGATCATTGCCCACACCTGGGGCTGGGAGTGTGATCATTGCCCACACCTGGGGCTGGGGGCATTGCCCACACCTGGTGGTGTGGCTGGCATCTCATTTCTTATGGCAATCAGGTTGTCATTGTGATATACAGAGTTAAGAGATTTCCATGACATGATTTAACAAAATATCTAATGGCCACATTCACAGAAGATAAAGGTTCTAGAACAGTGATCTGATTTTTTTTTTTAATTGCACGGGGCACCAGTAGTCTATGTTGTAACTAACTGTTTAATGTTTTAATTAACAGGAGTATTAATATTCCTTTAAGAGATACTAACCTGCTTATATTTTGTAATGTAGGATTTATTAACACTAACCTGGGTACCCRAGCTGAGGTGATGAAATACAAATCTTTGTGTGACTTCTTCTTGGGTTTTTTGTGCTTGAAGGCCAATGATTATTGATGATAAATTACAACTTTCTTAGAACAAGGATCACTTGGACTGTTTTGTGAGTCAGGGCATGCTGGAGACACAGCTGATTAACAAGGGAATCTCCATACTACTGCTTAAGAATTGAATTTTCTTCCTCTTCTGTCCAGGTGAAAGTTGGTGTACACACAGCTGAAGGAATGGGCACGAACAAAAAAGTTGCTAAACGCAATGCAGCTGAAAATATGTTGGAAATTTTAGGTTTCAAAGTCCCTCAACCTCAGCCTCCAAAACCAGCATTAAAGACAGAAGAGAAGGTGAGTCTTGAAGCAGCAGCTGGTTAATGCTGTAGCAGAGGCTAAGCTGAGCAGAAGCAGCTTTGCAAGGCAGTAACAGGGTAGGAAGTTCATTCCCTCTGCCCTAGCCAGGAAACAGTTGTATTAAGGGGAGTGCTCTCTGAAAAAATATTGAATATTCAGTGGTTTGGATCCATGAAGTGTTTGGGTTTTCAAGTAAATCAGAGTCTCATCAGAAGGATCAATGAATGTGTTCCTGCTCTTTGAAGTGTCTCAGAACCTGTGATAAGGGATGTGTTGGTCCTGGAAACGGGCAGACCTGTAGGTTACAGTTCTCTGTCAGCAGTGGTTTYACACAGCCCTGTCACAGGTGCAGGGCAGAGTTTGTCAGGGCTCTCTCTGAGCCCATTGGGGATGGAGCCTTGTGTTCTTCTGGTGATTCAGCAGATACTGCCTGATGAAYCAGGGAGTTCAAACAGCAAATCCAGGGTTGGTTTTGTCCTTTTCATGCATGTGCTCATTTGTGTCCTGTGTGCTCCCTCACGGTACCAGTGACTRATGGCAGTACTATTCTGGTACCTAGTTCTGAGTAGCTGTGTTCCCTATACCACTTCTCTGGGATGTGGTRGTTTCAGACCTTCAATGAATAAGARTCACTGAACTTCTCTTTTCTTGGTAGCAATGTAATTATTGATGTTTTTGAATAATAACTTTTTCAGTAAAATTTTGGCTGGTCAGATCCACCTGCATCTTGAAAACTTTAAAATTTTAGGGGAAAAAAGTTCTAAAGGGATGATATTGTGTGTCTGAGATCTTTTCCTTTTATTTTTAAGACCCCAGTGAAGAAACCAGGTGATGGAAGAAAAGTAACCTTCTTTGAGCCGGGCTCTGAAGAGACTTCAGCTAGTGAGTAYCCTGGTGAAAGCAGCAGGGCCCTGCTGGGGTGTCAGGTCTGTCCCAGTCCCCTCAGCAGTGCCCTGCAGTGCCCTGGGGTGAGCAAAGCTGGGCTGCTGCTGCCTTGCAAACCAGATGGAGCCCTTGGAAAGGTTTGGTTCAAAACCCAGAGAGCTCATTGCCCCCGAGGCCCCTGTTCCTGGCATGAGGATGAGGAAGGTGTCAGTACTCACTGCTCAAGCTCAGGGGGAGAGGGAAGGAATGGCCTTGTCCAGAGCCAGCTCAGTCTGTGCCTGGTCTCTGGTGCTGAGAGCAGGAGCTGTGCCTGCACTTGTCTCAGGCACTGAATGGTTGTGGTGGTCACACCCAGGGTGACAGGCTGGAACCAAAAGGCCCCAAACCTTCACACAGACATTGCTTTCTGCAGTGTCATCTGTGGGAGGATTCATTATGGAAAGGTTGTCTATCACAGATTGCTGTTCTGGGAGCATGTTTCAGGTACTTTGTGTGTTTAGTATAACTCTGCTGTTTAAATTATAGTAAGTTGGGATTGGCTCGGACTTTAGTGTTATTTTACTGCATCCATAAGATCTTAGSTAAACTTCCTGACTTCCTATTCAGATTTTGCTATCCCTGTTTCCTTCCATCTACAAATTTTGGCTTYCATCCTTAGACTTGAAACAGCTCAGCCCTGCAGAAATCCATTAATCTGTTCTGCAATAAAAATGACTCCTTGGTTTATTTTGGTGGCAGTGTCTTCCCCACCTTTCTTGAGCACACCTGTGCAAGTTTCATCCATAGCTCTGTGTAGTTCCCCTTAAGAAGCTGTTCTTATCCCTCTTTAATCTAACTTACACCATAATGTCAGCAAATTGCTGTTAATTGACTATGGCTGGACATTTGCTGTAAACAGCCTTGCCTCTTAGTGCTAACCTTCCATTGTACCTTTCCTACCTGCTTGTTCTCACAACATCCAGTTTAAACTTTGTGGACTGTCACTCTCTTTACGTCATTTAATGGTGGCTCTGGCTGTTCTGTGGTTTCATTATTTGCTCTCCTACAGTTTAAATGATGGAATAAAAAATTCTGAAAGGCAAAGATATATTTAGAATATGGTTGCAGCTTGTTTGACCTGGAGCAGCTCCTCCTGGAGGTAAAGGTGCTCCCTTTGGCAGAAGCAGCTGTTGCACTGAGTCAGTAATTCAGTAAGAAAACTGTGTCTCAGTGATGCTGAAGCTCTGTCCCTCCAAAGGCTGATTGAACTTACCCAGTTTGTTAGTATTTCGGAAGTAATTTGAAATGAGTTGTTTTATTCCAAAGTGACTTTCGGTGCCTGTGTGTGCCTGCAGGAGGACTCTCAAACAGCAGCTCTTCAGTGTGCACCTCTCTCCTCCCAGGTAATAAAGAAGATGAGTTTAGGATGCCTTATCTCAGCCATCAGCAGCTTCCTGCTGGAATTCTCCCCATGGTCCCTGAGGTTGCCCAGGCTGTGGGAGCCAACCAAGGACACCACACCAAAGAGTTCAGTCGGGCAGCCCCCAACCCCGCCAAGGCCACGGTGACRGCGATGATCGCCCGGGAGCTGCTCTACGGGGGCACCTCTCCCACTGCTGAGACCATCCTGAAGAGCAGCAACTCCTCAGGACACGTCCCCCACGGGCCTCTCACCCGGCCCTCCGAGCAGCTGGACTACCTTTCCAACGTGCAAGGAATCCAGGTGAATGGTCAGCTTGGCAAGGCTTCTTCCAAAGCCGCTCTAACCTTTGGGTTGTTCAAAAGCTTTTTAGTTCTGCTGGTGAGAGAGGAGTTCTGAGCCCGCTGAAATTTGTGTGACAGTTTCACTTTACCTAGGACACCTACCAAATTTTGCGTATTTTTAAATTTAATTTTTAAATGCGCATTTCTGTACCATTCTCAGCCCCAGTTCAGTGCTACTCTGAGGTCTTGGAAGAACAAAATTAAAGAAGCATTTTCTGGAAATTGTCCTGATCTAGGAAGACAGTGTGGACTTGAACTTGGCTGATGGGAAATCAGGTTTTTCCAGTAATCTGTCATACATTAACATTTGCTGTAAGCTCTGCATTTTCTTACATTTGCTCCCTCTAATGAGAATTGTATTAAGTTCTTACATTCATATGACAGATGAGCTCGGTGGATCAAAAAGTATGATATAGAAATTTGAAATGCAGGCAGCAGTGATCAGAATAAAGGTTCCAGTAACAATCATTATTAAGTAGCCACTTGCATTCAGGAGCCTTGCCAAGCTCATGTCAGTACTAAAAAACATTGTGAGGTTAAGCTTCAAACAGRGTGGTTCTACTGGCTGAGAGAATGATGAGAAGAAGGGCTCAGCTTCATATATGGGCAAATAATCTGTAGCAGTTGTGATATACTTCCTGTACCTGGTTAACTGAGAAGAAATAAATCCTTTTCTTTTCTTCAGGTTGAATATAAAGACTTTCCAAAAAATAACAAGAACGAGTTTGTATCTCTTATAAACTGTTCCTCTCAGCCACCGCTGATCAGCCATGGGATTGGAAAGGATGTGGAGTCTTGCCACGACATGGTATGAGRGACATTGCTGAAATGCTGCTCCTGGGGCTTTGTGAGGGGAGACCAAGGTTTTGTATCACTGCTGGGAGCAATTAGATGTTTTACAGTTCCCTGGCTAATTTTTGTCTAATATTTCACAGGTTGCRAAAATAATGATTAATAATATCAGAATGTAATCTAAATAATGCTTAATATGCTGAACATATGATCACAGTTTTGGTCTACAAAAAGCAAATTTGCTTCATCTTGATAGTATTTGTGTGAGCCCATGACAGTACATGCCCAAAAATGAACTTAAAAACCTGAGAGCATCTCAGCTTATTTCCTAATTCTGTCAGAATGTTTTGCTGGGAGCTGTGACACTTGGGGTCATGTTCCCAGACTTGCTGTGGAGGTGGAATCCCCTGTGGAGGAAATGCAGTTCAGCAGGCACGGAGGTCTGACAGGAGCTCTGCACAGCAGGATGTAGAGGTGGGCATGAAAATGTCCAAAGAAAGTGACAGAGAACAACGAAATCTGTATCAAATTGTGTCCATTAGGAAAGTACTGCAACAGTGTTAATATAAAAATCATGTTTTCCTAAGTGTATTGACATGTTGCAAACGATTCCTTCAGGCTGCTGCACTCAGCTCAACTCTTGAGCCCAAAAGAGCAGGAACAATTCCCCTGAATGGCAGCAGACAGGGAACATCCTGTCAGCTCCACCTAAAGTCTTTTGTAACTGAAGTCCCCTGCAGATTTCACTATAACAGGCTCATTCTTTCAAAAAGAAATATTTCAGCCACTGGTAATAAAAATCCTTTTTTATAAAGGGAACTGAACAGATTTAGAGTGCTCTCTCTTCTTTTTAGGCTGCACTGAATATTTTAAAGTTGCTGTCTGAGTTGGACCAACAAACCACAGAGATGCCAAGGACAGGAAATGGACCAATGTCTGTGTGAGTGGTTCCCACCAACTTCCCTTGTGCTGATRCAAATKATGAGAGTTTTTAGACAAATAACAYGTGAGGGATTTGATTTGGCAGAAAGGTTGAAATGCCAGGGGCTCTTTGCCCTCCAGCAGGACCAGAGGGAGGGCTGGATGATGAATCCTGTTGCTTTCATGTGTCAAAGGCAAAGCARTGAGCAGGAGTGAGTGGGTGAAGCGTGGTGGCTGTGGTGTGAGCCCAGCCCAGCTCTGGCCTCCCTCAGCTCAGCTGCCCCTTCCCATTTCTCTGTAAGGATGTGACTGCAGTGGGCTTGGGCTGCTCCTCTCTCTCTCTTGCAATCTTGTRTGTCACAGGTAAAGGGATGTGCAGGGGTCAAAGCTCATTTTCAGCAGAAACATGGAGAGGGTGCAAATTATTCCCTTGGCTGGGTTTGGAAGGAGAGAAAGTTTAGCCTCATATTGAGATAATAAGCCCTTAAATGAACAGTGGTGGGATTAACAAAATGCTAATTGATTAATAATCAGGGCAGTTATATGGTAACAAATTGGCACATCMAATTATTTGTATCCAATTTAAAGTATCTTATTAGTGGAAATAGTGTTTTTTCTCCTAAGTAACAGGTGTTTTCTGACTTTAGATGTGTGAAACAAGAAATGGAAAGTGACCCTCTCCTCAAACCGGCGAGCGCAAACCCTTTGGGACAAACACTGGACAGCACTGCCTGAAACAGGCTCTTGACTGAACCCAAACCTGAAAGCACCAGAGAAAATCAAATGCTTCCTCTTAATGTAACCTAACTGTTGGAGTGCTACAGTCTCTACAACCTACTGTAGTGTCTAAATCATAACTGTTGCTTTTTCTTCAAACAGTGATACATTTTTAGTTTCATTATGTTGTTTTGATTGAAAGGACACTATGAATTTTTCATTTAAAAGTTTCTTAATTGTATCTAGAACCATAGCACAGTTTAGAAACTTTGTCTTCTGAGACTGACATGTTACCTGTGAACTAACTTGGGAAGATCATATCCATGTATGTGGTTATTTTGGTTTTATTGGAATAGCAGCATTTCACTGGAAACAGGCTGTGTCCCACCATTTTAAAAAGCCCCATATTTTCGCAAACCAACCCTAATTATCCAAAGGTTGAATGAATTTAAACACTTTAGGAATTTTAAACTCGGTTTGATCATTTTTTTTGGTTAATTTCTAGTTTTCTTGAGTGTGGGGTAGGGGAAGTCGAATGCAACGTGACTTTCAGTGATCTCTGAGCTGTGTTTTAGGGACTGCGTGCCGGTGGCTCACAGCTCACTACAGTACAGGATATGATCTCAATGTAGTACATATAAAACTGCAGATTGATTTTCCTTGAGTGCTTTATACTGTTTAATTACATCTCCATGTAGGGCTGAAAAAAATTACCTATGTTTATATATAACTGTGTTGCTTTTGATGTTGTGTTCCTGCGCACGGTGGGTGCGCGCTGAGGTTTGCATTGGTCCAGGTACAGCACGATAGCTGCGCGAGTTCAGTACTGCTTCCGTTCATTGTTTACGCTGGAATTTTTTCTCCCCATGGAATGTAAGTAAAACGTAGTGTTTGTCACCAATAAATGGTAATACTAAATTTTTTTTTTTGGTTAATTTATTCCTGTACACCACCACAGGGGCTGCTTTTTTTAATAGACTTGTAATGCTTGTGCTCTAGTCCGGGCAGTGTGTTAAGCTGTGGAGTAACTTCCAGTGGTTCTCGAGTGCATAGAGAATGTTCTATGTTCTGTGCTGTGCAGGCTGTGCAGACCTGCCAGGGCAAGGGAATGCAAAGTGACGTGGGTACGGTTTGTCATTTGTGCCGCAGTGTTAGTGCAGCTGTGTTAATGGGAGCTCAGACTGGACTCTAAAGTGAAAYTTAAAAGTTCACTTGAACGGGGAACCTGGCACAGCCAGTGCATGGGACTTCCTCGAGRCAGAGACTTGAACTCTTTCCTTGTTTGGTTGTAACTTGACCCACAGCCTTGCCTTGGCTGAGCGGTGCTGGGGGCAGTGCTGCAGAGCGGGGCTGGGCTCCTGGAGCGGGGCTCAGTTCCCGCAGTGGAGTGGGGCTCATCTCCTGGAGCGGGGCTCAGTTCCCGCAGTGGAGTGGGGCTCATCTCCTGGAGCGGGGCTCAGTTCCCGCAGCGGAGTGGGGCTCATCTCCTGGAGCGGGGCTCAGTTCCCGCAGTGGAGTGGGGCTCATCTCCTGGAGCGGGGCTCAGTTCCCGCAGTGGAGTGGGGCTCATCTCCTGGAGCGGGTCTCAGTTCCCGCAGCAGCGCTGGCCCCAGCCCTGGCCCTGCAGGCTGGTGTGGGTGTCTCGTCCAGTGTGAGCTGTGGTCAATGTTTCCTTACCTGTGACCTGCAGGAGCAGTTCCTGTACCTGTGTGCAGTGCCCGCGGGAACTCCTGCCACAGGGAGCAGTTCCTGCAGGTGCTGTCTCAGAGCTGAATGTCTTGGCCRTTTTATTTGCATCATCCAAAGCAATCGGGCCACAGGAACTGCAGACCAGATTGCATTGAATCACATTGGGTGTGATCTCATTATAAGCTAAAACCCCCTAAACATTGTAAAGGTTTTTTTGGTTTTAATTTTTTTTTTTACATTTGTAGAACTAAAATGCTGTACATTTAAAAATTAAAAGAAACTTGCTAGGCTGAGGCTTTGTATTGCAAATTTTTCCAACTCAGAAACTCCTGACTAAACAATTCCTTTTGGAAAGCGGGGAGGACACTGACAGCAGTGGGCCCAAGTTCTTCCTGCCTTCAGCTGCTGCTGTTGAGTTTTCTCCTCAGATGGGACTAGAGCCTGCCCTTGGGGTTGTTCTGGGAGCTGTTCAGTGCTGTTAAACACCCTGTGTAAGAGAAGTGTCCCTGCTGCAGTCACAGCCTCCTGGTGGGACACTGTGTGTTCTGGGTGAGCTGACATGAACTCTGGATAAAAGTGGGGCTTTGCCTGAGTACTACAGTGCCTTGCTTTTCCTGTTSTCTCCTCTGTGCCTGATGCAGCTGAGACTGTTCTTGTTTCTCCTCAGAGCTGCCCCTTATTGCCCCAGCCCTTTAACCCTGAGGCTGTTCTGCCCCCAGGGCAGAGCAGGGAGGGCTGGGCTGCCTCTCCTGGTTTCTGTGCCTGAAGGCCTGACTCCACAAGGAAGAAACAGGACTTTGTGATCCATCAGTCTTGGTTTCAGGATTAAGATCTCAAAGAATTTGTGCCAAGTTTTTGGGAATGTTGACCTGCAAGATAGCTAAAGGGTGTATTTTAGCTCCTGTAAAAGGCTCTGTAGGAGAGCTGAGTGGGAATGGGAAGCAGCCTGGAGCCACAGCAGTAATCCATTCTGTGAATTTTGTGTTTGGGATTTTTCCTATTCTAAAAGAACAGTGTGTGTGATTTGGCAGAAGCTCATGAAGCTTTTTTCCAAGCCCCATCAGTGTGCTGACTGTTTTATTTTGACTGTCACAGTGAAGCTGCTGACCCAACAGTTCAGGGAGATATTTTCATGASTTTCTTGATGCTCATCTTTTTTTTTATTTTTTTTTTTTTTTTAATAAAGTCTATTTGCTGGAAAATCACACTCTGTATTAGAAATGTCAAGAATATTGTAGGCATCTGGTGCTGATTTTCTGGTTTAGGTTATTATGTTGGGAAAGCAGAGCTTGTATCCCAACTAAAGTTTGGATTTATTCATAGTCAGTTCTTATTTTGAAATGTAGCAGTTAAGAGAATGGCACATAAAACATTTACTCCAACAAGGCCTTGTTTAGCAATTGAGGAACATTTAACCTTTTCCATCTCCCCTGCCCAGAGAGAAGAATGGTTCTGTGCTGGCGCACGGGAGATRCTGACAGAGTCCCTGTGAGGGCTGACAGAGGACACAAATGCCTTCTTCGGGGCTGTGGTACTTAAAAAAGAATAAAATGTGGKTTTTAGGCATTTACCCTAACCCTGGGCGCTGGGCAGGGCACGGGAGTGTCCCGATGCCCCGGGATGGGCTGTGGGGCTCCGGAGCTCCCGGGGGCTGCACTGCCTGGACACGAGGAGGAGAACCGGGACTGGAGACTTCTGCTGCCTCTTGAGGAGCTTCCTGAGTTCAAGGAGCCTGACTGAGCTCAAGAACTCATTTCGTTAAAGACATTTTCCACCTGGTTTGGCCAAGGAGAATAAAACCCAAACATAAAATCGAATAAATTCAATACTAAATTCTGCTGCAGCTGTTGACTATCTCAGACYTCCCCACTTTCCCTTCCTTGCCAAGCTAGGCAACACAAATCACGTTTACAGTTCCTTTTGTGCTGTGCATGTGACAGGCGTTTGCAGTGTAACAAGATTAGTTTTCCCTGTAATCCTCTTAAAATGTCCTTCCTTTGCTTGTCTTTTCATCTTTTGGTGTTCTGGAACTTGGATTAACAGCACTGAGATTTATTCCACAAGTCCTTTTTGATAAGCTGCTTTCAAAAATTAGTTGCCCACAAACACACCTAATTTGGAAAAAGCATTTTAACAGGAGCTGAATTAAGCAGTGTGTATTTTACACCGGGCACACCGGGCCGGGCTCACGGGGGAGCACGGCCGCCATGGATGTGGCGCTGCAGCGGCAACAAGTCACTAAGCATCTCTTAACTGTTGCATTTTATTTCATTTTGTAAAAGAAAATGAAGTGTCCAAAGCCACGCTCGCCCAGCCCGGTAAAGGATACCAAACGTGCCGATCCCCCGGGTTCCGCAGCTCGCCCCCGGCCGCCTTCCCCCGCCCGCAGCCCAGCCTGGCCATGAGGCGCTGCCACCCCGCGCGGCACCGCGAAATGGCGGCAGGCCCTTCCCGCCACCTTCCCCGGCTCCCAGCCAGCCACAGCGCCGGSAGGGCGGCGCGGCCCGGCCCGGCCCCTCCCCGTGAGCCCGGCCCAGCCCTTCCCCGTGAGCCCGGCCCCGCTCCGTGAGCCCGGCCCTGCCCCGATAGAGCCGCTCCGCAGGCCCCGGGCACGCCCGACATGGCGGCGATGGCGGCCCCTCAGGGCGGGCGGCGGGGCGGGCCCGGGGCGGGGCCTGCGGAGCCCATAAATTACCTCGCGCGGCCTTTCGCGGCCTCTTTCTCCGGGTCGGCCGAGGTGWGTGTGGGTACCGGCGGGTCCGGGAGGGTCCGAGGGGGTCCGGGGTTCTCCTCTGCCCTTCCCGTGGGGGCGGTCGGAGGCGTCTCTGCCCGCTGAGATCCGCCGCTCCGTGTGCCCGCCGCGCTCCCGCTCGGGCCGGGGCCTGTCCCCAAGGCCGCCCCCCGGGCTCCGGCCGCTCTTCCCGGTAAGGCCACGCGGAGCTCCCGGACGCGTGCGGGCGTTCGCTGGTAACGATGATGACTCTTTCCCCGTCAGAGCGACAGTGTTGATTATCGCTATCCAAGCCAGGTCGTGTCTGATGCACCAGCGGAGCGGCCGCGGGCCGGTGCCGGCCGTCCGCGTCTCCCGGTGCTCAGTGTCCTTTGTTTCCCCGCAGGGCGCGGCGGAGCCCGAGGCGTCTGCGGAGCCCCGTGCCCGGAGCCAGCCCGGCCATGAGGGCGCTTTCCCGGCCTGCGCCGGCAGGCCCCAGCCAGGGCCAGGGCCAGGGCCAGGCGGTAAGTCTGCAAATTCACTGTTCCGTACCCAGCTAAAACCGCACGTATTTATACTTTTGCTCTTTCAAAGGAGTTACTGAGTTACTTGGGCCGCGCGTTGCCAGGGTGGAGAGGTCCCGGGTGTGGGTCCCTCGGGCAGGGCCGGGGCTGCGGGGCCCGGTTCGGGCCCGGTGCTCGTGGCCTCGGGCAGCACCGCGCCCGCCGCCGGCAGCGGGAGCCTCGCACGGACACYACGCGGCTTCTGCTAAATGTCTTGGCTGTCTTGAGCCTCCTTACATCGGTATTCTCCATTTTTTTGGGGAAYATTTCCCTGTGTACCTGTAGAGCATGCCAACCAGCCATGTTTTGGGGGCAGGATTTACGTGAACCAACCCCCTCATTGCCCATAGTTCTGCCAGGGGCCGTGGGTGTGTGGCACAGCTGCCGTGGGTGTGCAGCCACAGCTCCYGGGGACTTGCTGGTGTAAGTGATGACTAAATTTTTTCCCCATCAGAGCGACAGTGTTGATTTCTTGCTATTCAAGCCAGATCGTGTCTGATGCACCAGCAGGGAGGTGCTGCTGTGTCCCACAGCCTGGTGTTAAAAAATGCCCGAAATATTGGAATCAAGGGCCTGATGCTGATGTTTCCCTTTGGCTTTATCCCCAGGGCGCTGTGAAGGCAGATGTGGGGGGTTGAGTCTTGAGGAGACCTGAAGTTGAGGCTACAGTTGGCAAGAAGTGTGTAATGTGGGCAGTTGTCTGGTTTGCTCCACCATGCCTGAACCTCTAGCAAATAATGGTAAGTCCTTGAAGTAAGTGTGAATCACGTGTTTGATTGAATTTAAAAAGGGGAAGGGAGGGGGAAAAAAGAAAAGGGGAAGAAATACCTTTCTCCAAGGGAGTTGCTTCCAGTTTATCCCTAGAGACCCTACTGATGACTGTTAAGCTATATATTGTAGAAGTGAGAGTACAGGGATTTTTCTCCTGCAGAAGTGTTGCATTCAGGTCCTTTGGGCTCCTGTTCCATCATGTCCAAAGTGAACAGCAACCAGCAGGCCAGGAGGCTGCAAGCTGCCCATGTGTGCAGAGCTGGAACAGCACAGTGGCCCACAGCTCAGTCCTGTATCTTCCCTGCTGCCCTGTGTTCAGAGGACTCATTTTAAGGGCACTGCACAGTTACCTGTGTGTGAACAGAACCCATTCTGGCTGAGGTGTGTCCCTGTGGGAGGTGCTGCTGGCAGGGCTCTCCTGCCCTGACCCTTGCTGGCCTGGTTTAAAGGAGTGCAGAGGGGTTGCCAGGGTGGGCAAGGCTCTGCCACGTCCTCTGCTCTTAGCTCATGGTGCCTGTGGCTCTGCCAGGGGATGTGGGGGTGCAGCCACAGCTCCTGGGGACTTGCTGGTGTAAGTGATGACTGAATTTTTTCCCCATCAGAGCGACAGTGTTGATTTCTTGCTGTTCAAGCCAGATCGTGTCTGATGCACCAGCAGGGAAGTGCTGCTGTGTCCCACAGCCTGGCAGGGTCTGGTGCTGATGTTTCCCTTTGGCTTTACCCCCAGGGCACTGTGAAGGCAGAAGTGGGGGATTGAACCTTGGGGAGACCTGAAGTTGAGGCTGCAGCTGGTAGTGAAGAGATGTGTGATGACATTGTCTGGTTTGCTCCACCGTGTGTGCCCCTTTGTCAGGGGAGAATGGTAAGTTATAACAGAACGTTTGAGTTCATCCTGTTCAGAGTGCCTGGCAGGAAGGAAACCTGCTCTTTGCAGAGCAGCTCTTGTCTCATGGTGTTTATGGGGGCTGGGGTGCATCTGAGAGTTGTATATTTGCTGTTAGTGGTGCAGTGGATTAACAAAATGTTGGCTGTTCTCTTGGCAGGATGAGATCCATAAGAAGTTGTCCTGGGCCCTGCTGGAGTTTGTGTTCTGCCAAAGAAGATGGATGGTTCTGCTGTTCCCATCCCCCTGCCACAGCTCTGACCTTCTCTCAAAGCTGTCAGGAGTGATGGATTTGTGTCCTGCCAACTTCAATGGAGAGTGTTGTGAAGTGCCAGACGGTGTCTGGGATGCCGCAGCACACTGTTTCTGTACTGTTGGGGGCCTATTTTTAATAAAATCTGACTAATAGATGAGTTTGGTGACTGACATTCTTTTGACCCACGTTAAACAGCTCATTCCTGGATCTCCCAGTTGTTTGGGCAGTGGGAGAGCACAGCACCAGTGCTGCTGTCAGTGATGGTGGAGCTGGCTCAAGGCAAAAGCAGAGGCACGATCTCATGGCAACAGCTCCACATTCCCTGGAGCAGGAGTCCTTGGCTGAGTGGCTGCTTCTGGGGAGAGGGGCAGTCTGCTCAGCCTCTGGGCAAGGGCTGTCCCTGCAGAATTCATCTGTTTCAGTGGTTCTGGGGTGGGACTTTGGGGCCCTGAGCTGACACTGGCCTTTGGCACCTTTGCTTAGTAAGGAACCCCAGTGATGGAAAATCTGCTACTATTCAACATTCAAAGCAGACTTCAATTAAATTGAGTTGAGATTTTTCTCATTAATGTAAGCAGCATCATCTCTTGAAACTGTAATGGTGAGGGACCAGAACTTCTGCTAATACAATTTCATTAAGATAATGAGCAGACCTACCAGTAAACATTCTGTAGGAAGGAGAGTGCTTGTCCAGTGGGAGCTGGAGCCACAGATGCAGCTGAAACRTGTTCTTGGCATGTTTTATTACCTCGGCAAGAAAGGTTGCTGAGGTCAGGTTTCAAGCTCTGCTGCCATTGTATATATGCATCAGGATGAAATTTGAAACTGTTGGTAGGTTACTGATGGCAGGCAACCCCTGGATGCTGGAGGGATGGTTCGGGTACCGGCGGCGGCGTTTGGGTACCGGGGCAGGATTTGGGTTCTTGGGGCCGGGTTTGGGGACAGGCGGACCTGCGGCCCGCAGGGGGCGCTGTGCAGCCGCTGCTGCCCCTCAGGGCCCGGCCCGGGGACACCCAGAGCCACCGCGGTGTCCCCAGAGCCCCCAGAGCCACCGCGGTGTCCCCAGAGCCACCAGAGCCACTGCGGGGTCCCCGGAGCCCCCAGAGCCACCACAGTGTCCCCAGAGCCCCCTGAACCCATCGCGGTGTCCCCAGAGCCCCCAGAGCCACTGTGGTGTCCCCAGAGTCCCCAGACCCACTGTGGTGTCCCCAGAGCCCCCAGAGCCACCGCGGTGTCCCCAGAGCCACTGCAGTGTCCCCAGAGCAGTGGTGACAGACGTCCCAGGGCACGGGGAACAGCTGCACTCGCTGCTTGGGCTGTAGCAGCCATGAGGGGCCAACAACCCAGCTAGAAAATCTCTTACTACAGCGCTTTGGTAAGAGGTGGGATGAGGAGATTTAAGTCTGAATTTAAAGCAGCCTGGGTTTCGCTGGCCCTGGTCAGCTCCCGGGGGTGTCTGCTGGGTGATCTGGATGCGGGGATGGGGGTCAGAGGTGTGCATGGAGAGCTCCCTGCAGCAGAGCCACGGCATGTCCATGCCCGGGGCAGAGCTCTCAGCTCCATCAGCTGCAGCAGAAACAGACCTTGCTGTTGGTACTTGTGAACCTTCTAAACTGGAGCCTGGAGTCACTCACTGGGCTGGTATGTTTAAGCAAATGTTTACTTTTCTCAAACAGATCTGTTTTTTGGTGCCATGAGCATTTGAGAGAAAAATAGCACAGATTATTTCTCTGTCTGATGTTGCTTTTAATAGAAATTTTCATACAGAGGGAGAGTTTTAACATTTGTATTCTCAAAGACCCAGACATATTTTGACTGCATGGTGATTATTATATTCTTTTTAGACCCACGAGTTAGCTGCTGCATTAGCTTATAGCAAAGCACAGTCCATTATTCATTGCTGCTTCTCCTTGCTGTGTTATTTCCTCTGCTTTCGTCTCTGTTCAGTGATAAGATTATCTGACACATCAGCTGTGTTGACAGGCTGGACATTACCGTGGGCAGCCAGTGAAGCACAACTTGAGTTTGTGACTACCCAAGGAACATTCAGATTTTGGAACCCTTAGACTGCTCCAGGCAGTAAGAAGAAAACTGTTTTGTAGCAGAGCATTTCTGTCTCCTACAGCATCCACTGTTTTAAACAGATGTTCTGCAGCTGTAACTTCTACATTATAGACTCTTCCACACTTCCTGGCAGATCCCTTGCAGTGGTGGGGATGTTACTCAGGTCAGTGCCTGTGGTTTTCTACCAGTGTGGTCTGGATGTGACCTCTTTCATCGTTCAGATGGGAACGACATCGTCCAGTTTTGGGAGAAGCAACCAAAGAAAGCTCTTAACTTGTTTCCCTGTGATGTGTTAGGATAAAATCCTGCTCCAGCTACTGAACAATAGCTGTGAGCTCTGTGGGCAGCTCTGGTCATTCAGCCAAAGGTTTTCCTTTATCATCCAGAGCACGTCATCAGACTTGTCAAGAATTCTGGTGATCCCCACACTGTAGGATGTGTTGGGCCGAGTCCTGCAGGCAGCAGAACAAAGGGGGATCCTACCAGAAATCCCAGAGAGCTGCACTTGGTTGTTAAAGCGTGTCAGGGGAAAAAAACCCAAACCCTAAAAAATTCCCAGGGCTATGTCAAACCAGAACAAGGGAGAAGTGCCTTCACTCTGGGAATGTAAGATGAGAAACAAGAGTTTGCTCCCAGGAGCTTGCTGGGGGGATTGAATATAAACCCTTCTAAGATGCCTGGACCCAGATCCAGTTTTCACACCACACAGGGTCAGTCAAACCTGCAGTCTTTATGTAGACCCACAGCTTTCTGAAGCTACATTTCATTCAGTCTGTATCTCAGAATAATGAGAAGGTGTTCCTCCTACCTCAGCTGTTGGCAGGGGGATGTGGAGCAGGGCAGCAATGAGTGCTGGACCCGGGAAATGTGCTCTGTTCCYGCCCCTCGGGGAATTGAGCAAGAGCCACGCCCGCCTCTGGTTAGTGTGAACTAATTAGCTGAGTGATGCAATCTCCTTTTGAATGTCCTTCCTGTTCTAGATCTAAGAACGAGACATGCGTTGGTTAAATGACTTACCCGAGGTCACACAGTAAGTGACTCGTTGGCAGAGGCAGGAATTAACAGAGTATCTTTAAATTCCAGCTTCCTAGAGCCCATAGCTACTGATTTCTAGGGCTCTTCTCTTTCCTCTCCCAGCCTTTACGCCTCCTGCTCCCTGAAGGATTTGCCACACGTGCAATTTCCAAGGTGACAATATCTGACCACTGCCAAGAAAAAGAGATGCCTGTTCTTTGCTGCAGACACTTAGTGATATACAAAGAAGCTGAAGTTCTTTCCATTTCTTATCTTTTTGGAATATTTTACCACGTTATGCCCAAGCTGGTGCAGTGCCAGGTCTGCTCTGTGCCCATGCCTCCAAAACTGTGCATGGGGAAGGCGTTGACCTGTCCTCTAATGTTATTTTCTGTTTTTCTAGAAACATCTTTACTGCAGTTTCCCTGAAATGGGAACACTCTGTCCATACCTAGTCTTAGTACAATAGCATAATCACTTTAAAAAAAAATAAAAATCAGTGGGTGGGTTTTATAAATCCCAGTTCAGTGTTCAGCAAGGTATAACATCTGTTGTGATCAATATTTTAGAGCAAGCCTCTTTGAATAAAAAGTTACAGTAAAGCCCGTTGCTTTGTACTGAATAACTAAATAATTCACAGGAGTGGCTGTAATCTCTCTAAGCTTCTTGCATTTCGAATTAAGAAGAAAATTCGGGGTAATTCTGTAGAGAGGTAGCATAGCCAGCTGGATCATTCTCCTTGGGAGCTGGCTATGAAGTACTTTCCATTTTTAATGGCTCCTCAGGTATGCTGGAGTCAAATCCGGCAAAAAAAAAAAAAGTCTCCTTCATCATCTGTTTTTGATGATAATCTTCTGCTAATCTGGTGGGTAAATGCCAGCAGTCGGGGCTGAAGAGTTTTTTGGCTCGATGAGTCCACAGAAAGGGACTGTCGGGTGCACGGCCCGGGCGAGGTGCCACAGGGAGCGCGGCAGGAGATGAGAGCACCGCGGCGAGCGGCACCGGGCGGCACCGGGCGGCACCGGTACGGCCCCAGTACAGCCACAGAACACCAGGCACAGCCCCAGCACAGCCCCAGCACAGCAGGCACAGCCCCGGTAAAGCCCCAGTACAGCAGGTACGGCCCCAGTACAGCCCCAGTACAGCGGGCACAGCCCCAGCACAGCTCCAGCACAGCTCCAGCACAGCGGGCACAGCCCCAGTACAGCCCCAGTACAGCAGGTACAGCGTGCACAGCCCCAGCACAGCAGGCACAGCCCTGGTACAGCCCCGGTACAGCAGGTACAGCCCCAGTACAGCCCCAGCACAGCAGGCACAGCCCCAGTACAGCAGGCACAGCCCCAGTACAGCAGGTACAGCCCCAGTACAGCCCCAGCCCAGCAGGCACAGCCCCAGTACAGCAGGTACAGCCCCAGTACAGC
>QVAJ01000379.1:212845-224259 GCA_003546035.1 Mixornis gularis | reverse complement strand
GCAGGCACAGCCCCAGTACAGCAGGTACAGCCCCGGTACAGCCCCGGTACAGCCCCGGTACCTCAGGCACAGCCCCAGTTCCGCCCGGCACGGCGGGCTCTGGCCGGGCTGGGGACACCACGGTCCGGGGCAGCGGCCCCCGCAGGGCTCGGCCCGGCCCCGCCCGGTGCGGCAGCTCCTGCCCTCCTGCCCCGTCCGGGGCCATGGCCGGCGGTCTCCGCTGGTTCCCGGCGCTGCCGCTGCTGCTGCTGCTGCCGCCGCCCGCCCTGCCCCGCCGCCCCTCCGGCTGCGCCGCCCGCGGGCTGTGCTGCCCCGGCCGCGACCCCGCCTGCCTGAGCGCCGGCCGCCGGCCCGACGGCTCCAGCGGGCCCTGCTACTGCGACCAGGCGTGTGTCCGCACCCTCGACTGCTGCCACGACTACGCACAGACCTGCCCAGGTGAGCGGCCGGCGCCGCGCCGCTCCCGGCCCCGCCGGGCCCCGCTCGCCCCCGGGCTCTGGGCCGTGCCCGGGCACCGCCGGGGCCAGCCGGGCTTGTGGGGAGGGCGGGGGAGCCTGGGGAGAACTGCTGGGAACTGCCCAGGACAACTGTGGGACAGCTCTGGAACAAGGAAGGGATCGCTCTGAAATAAGGAAGGTTGTACTGAGCCGTGTCAGAAGGTGCCGTTCCTGGAGCAGGTGTTTCACTGGCGTCATCCCTGTAACCTCCCACGCCCTTTGTCGCTGTTCCTGCAGGGATCCCCTGTGTGGTGTCCCAGTGGAGCGCCTGGAGTGGCTGTGCAGAGCCGTGTGAGACAACGTACCGAGTGCGGAGCCGGCACATCCTCCGGGAGCCCCGGAACGGCGGGGAGCCGTGTCCCGCCCTGCGGGAGCGGGCCGGCTGTGCGGAGTACTGGACCCGGCGAGGGGCCGAGTGCGGGCAGGCCCTGAGTGAGTCCGCGGGGAGAGTCTGGGTCGTGGGGAGACTCCGGTCTGGGTCAGCAGAGCTGTGTTTTCCTTTGTTTGAAGAACTGCTCTTGGGCAGTGGTGTGTTTGCCTGCCCGGGCTGATGGAGAGCTGAGCTCTCACACCGGAGCTCAGGCACATCCTYCCCAGGACAGGGCTGGCAGTGCTGCCTCCCCTTTCCCCTGACCACTGTGCCTCAAAAGCCAGACGTTACACCTCTCTGCTCTCACACAAGGGCTAATCTCTGGAAATTTTGGTGAGATTGGCAGATTTATGTCTGTTTAAAACTTCTGTAAGTGGGTATTGAACACTTTTTCACATTTACATACATGTATTTTTAAATTTTTATTTTAAAACACTTCTTAAAGTATAATTAATATTAATTACTTATTATAATTATAATCCAATAATATATAATTATTTATAATTGATTCTAATTAATTTGTTATTATTAAATTATTATTATTTTATTTTAAAATAAATTTTATTGCAAAAGGTGACAAAGGAGTGATACCTCTCCACGCTGAGATAATGCCTTCTCTGCACTGGAGCAGAGTGCAGGCAATGGTTGACAGTGGTTGATAATATGAAAATACAAATACTAGATTTGTTTTTGTGTCCTGCTGAAGATAAAACCTATAAAACTATGACATTAAAAGCCCATCCTTTGTGTTTTGCAGACCTAACGAGCCTTAGAGCAGCATTGCCACTGACGCTCTGTTCCCTTTCTCTTTGGTATACACAGTCCCAGCTTTAATAACCACGGGAGGGTTTGGAACAGCCAGGAAGAAAAGAGCTGCAGCCGATGGCAGTGACAGGGCAGCAGGGTAAGTTGGAGGCTCAGCTCAGGGACTCAGCCACACTCCACCCACGGAGTGTCCCTGCTTGCAGGAGGGAGATCATCACCAGGAAAACCTTCACGGACAAGTCTTAGCTCCTGTCACAGCCTGCTCTACAAAATCCATCCTCAGTAACTGGGAGGGGATGATAAGGGAAGTGTGGCTCAGCAAGTGGATGCCAGACTTTGAATCAGATCAGTCAAATGCTTGACCAGTCTGTGTCCCTGCTGGTAAAAACAGGTGCCAGTCATACTTGATATTTTTTATATGGCAGCTCAAAGCATCAGCAGAGTTGTTCTATTTATTCATWTTTAACCTTGTCAAAAGGCAGGTACACCACATGTTCTGCTCTCAATGACCTTGGGTGGGGGGATTGGTTGGCTTTTGGTTTTTCCTGACTAGTGCTCTGTGTTCTGGCAGGTGTGTGGCTCTGGCAGCCCTGCAGGCCTGCGCTGGTTTGGGCTGAGCCCTGGGTTGTTGTTGTTGTTGTGTTGCAGGTACTGCGTGCAGTTCCAGCTGGTGGCCCTGACCCCGGGCTGCCTGCACAGCCAGCACTCCCAGCACACCCACTGGATGAGGCAGCTCAGGGGGGGGCACACGGTGTGTGTGGAGTGCCAGCCCCCCGCCCTGCTCCCCCCGGCCCGGCACTGCCGCGGCGACGGCTCCGGCAGCCACCGGTGAGGGTTTGACCTCTTCTTCCATGTCAGATTTGGTGTTCTTCTCCCTTGAGACACTTGTTTTGGGGCCACAGTGCACTGCCTGCAGCTCTCCGGGGAAATCAGGGGTCTTTGGGCTGTCTGTGGGCAGCTCTCTGCACTGGACAGGAGCTGGTCCAGCTGTGGCAGCTGTGCTTCTCCAGGGGTCAGGGCTGGGAGATGCTGATGTGAGGAATTCCCTTAAACCACTGAATGACAAAATCTGGGGAGGGGCACAGTGCTGCAGGAAAATGTCTGTTCCTGTCACTGTCAGGTATGACCTGTGGCCTCGCTGTGGCTGCTGCTGCTTTACAGTGGTGGAGAGGCAGAATCAGGCCCAAGGAGTGAAAATGGACATTTCCAGACTAAATGGAGTTTAGTGGGTGATTGAAGCCCTGCTGTACCTGTGGTGACTGCCCTGCAGTGGAGGTGCAGCTCCTCTTCTCTCACCTTCTCCCTGCCGTGACTGTTTCAGGAATCAGCTGCTGCACTGGCAGGCGGTGGGGAACCATCGATGCAGGGGAACCTGGAGGAGAATTCGCCAGCTGGACTCCTGTTCCTGCCCTTCTGTTCGCAGCTTCCTCTTCATCTGACCTCTCCTGGCAGCCCCAGCGAGCTGCAGGGTTCGGCGGCAGCAGAGCTCCAGCCAAGGCAAGGACTTCTCCCTGCCAGAGGCTTTGCTGTCACTGCCTCTCCAGGGGCACCTGGCACCCTCTCTGTGTGTGCTCCTCCATTTCCAAGGACATCAGCCTGGCTGGGAAGTGAGAGAATCTTGTCTGACCTTGACGRCTTCTTGCAATTCCTCCTTTCTTGAAAGGAATGAGAATTTACCAAATAACAAATCAAACAAAAAAGGCCATAAGAAGCCAGGTTTAATTATTCTTTTTTTAAGGCCTCAATGAAGAATCAACTATTCAAAATAAATCAATCCAAATGCCTTCTTTTTGTGGCAACAGCACTTTGTGGGTCAAATCTCTGAGAACAGGGACAAACTGGCCCTTGGAGTTCAGCTTCAAGGAACATCTCTGAGTTGGCCCAAAATGCAATTCAGTCCTGGGGCTCCAAACAGGAAATCAGCTCAGCTGTGCCAGGAGGGCTGACCACAGCCTTGTGTTTTTGACTGGGAAATACTCACAATATTTTCCTTATGTTCTGCTTACTAATATTCATACTTCTCTACAAATGAAAATAAAAGAGATTGGAGATATTCTCCCAATGTCTGTCTGTTTGATTAATCTTTAAGGAAAAAACCAACAGGATTTGTACTTCCCTGTGTAACATAACCTGTCACTAACTTGTGGCCTGCTCAGGAACACTCGCTGGTGTGTGATCCCCAAAGATGGGTTGGGAATAAATCTCTGGAGCATGTAATTTTGATTTCTGCCATGAGGATCTCTGTCAGGCTGAAAGGCAGTTTCATTTCTTGGTGGTCTGTAATGAGAGTAGCCTTATGTCACTGGAAGGTTTTCTTTGTCCTGCAGGAAGAGGCAGCTGGTTATTTCAGGAGCAGAATGGAAACAACTATTGGAAAAGTTTTTCATTTTCAAAACTACCCATATTGGTAGTTTGGGAAACGTGGGAAACCCTGCTTTAACCACATTCTTTCAGCATTGAGGACTGAAGCTATAAAGGATGCTGTTTTTCTGTAGTAGTTTTTAAAAAAATCAAAGTCTTCCACAAGGGTTTCCTTTGCTGCTGCCTCATCCCTGGGAGCTGATAACACAAGGTCTTATCAAGAGCTGCTGCTGGTGGCATGGTGGGACTGCCAGGCCTTTCCTTCTGTCACTGCAGCCCGGAGATGCAGGAGTATGAAGGATTTAGTCCCCAGGGGACCCTCCCAGCAGCTGTGTTTCTGCACAGGCTGTCACTCGATGACACAAGACACTGCCAATATCTCTGCATCAGCACATCCTAAAAAGGGCTGTGCAGTGTGCTGGCTTCACCTGCACACCTTGTGGGGCTGTAAATTCCTGGGGAGGTGTGTGTGTGACAGAGCAGGAGTGAGCCTTTTGAGTGGGAGAAGGTAATGAACTTGTCAGATCACTTTCCCKACAAACGAAAATTAGCTCATTGTTGACAATACTGGGTCCTGCCTGTTCCCCTTAGGAGATTTATCACCATCCATCATTATAATCTCCACAATTTCTACTACCTGGGTTTTGGAAGAAGTGAAGCTGTTGGAAATCCAAGGCCCAATCCTCCTGGTAAGTGGCTTTGTGCTGTAAACAAGCAAGGCAGGCTGGCATGGAGGAGAGAGAGGCTGTTCCCCGAGGATGAACTGTTCCCATGACAACCCGAGAACCTTTCACCGCTGGTTATCAGCAGGAGAACATCTCCCACAGCAAACGGGCAAAGCCAGGGGCTGTCCCACCCTCCAGAAATCATCCTGCTGGGCTCCCCTAAGGCAGCACAGCTCCTCCTGCCAGGCTCCGCAGGGGAGGACAGCAAACAGAGCCARAGAACCACTGAGGCCCAGTTATGCAAAAGCAAAATTAAGCTCAGCTGATGTTCCTACGCTGCCTCCTGCTCTCCAGCTGAGGATCTCAATTTTTAATGATGAAAGGTCAAGCAAAAATCCAGATCTTTTTACAACCTGCTGGAGAACCCATGGGATTTTCCTTTATAGAGAAATCTTTCATTGACATGGGATGGAGAGAGAGGGGCCATGGGGAAACTGTGCTTTTTCTCACYCTAACCCTGTGATGTCCAGCCTGGGATTAAGCAGTTGTCTTCTGCACTTGAAACAGAAGGTGTTAAAAGGCCACTTTTTACAGGGTATCTCCATGGGCCCATCAGCTCCCTGAGTGTCCTGGCATGTGGGATTGCATTCATCTCAAGGTATGAGGATCTGCTTCCTTCCATAAGGAAAGAGCCCTTGAGCATTTAGGAACAAGAGACAAAATATGCCCAGAAATGGAGCCAAAGGTAAAGAAAAAGAAAAACAAAAAATGTAGTTTTCTTAAATAGCTGTGTTACTCTAAGGACAAACTGTTCCTTTTGTGAGTTGAGCATGTTCTGCAGGAATGGTAGGAGTCAGAAATACTTCTCCATAATGGAGACTACTCTGTTATCTCTAGCTTTCCAAACATCTTTTGTCCTTTATTCCTAATTTCGAGTATTTTGAGTCTTTAAATATTAAGATCACTGACTCTCTCTCTCTTTTTTTTTTTTTTTTCCCCATTTATTTTCAAAAGGACACTCACCCCCCAAAACATTTTAGTAGCAAATGTTCATTATTGCTACCTGGCCCTATCTGAAAATGTCAATAATTTGATATCAGGCTCAGCACTTTGGTGCCTCACAAGCAGTTCCAGGGTGGCAAGGCCGGGACCCTGCTGCTGTTCAGCTCCTCACAAACCCCCAGGGCTGCAGCTCCTCTCTTCTCTGTTCCATCTTCCCGGTTGTCAGAGGGGGAGAGTAAACCTCAGTGTTTGTGTGGAGGGCTCAGGGCCCCTCAGGAGGATGCTCTGGATGCTGATCCTGTCCCGTGTCTGCCCGCAGTGAGCAGCTCCTCCAGCCCCTCCTCTGAGCTCATTAAACTCTGCTTTCAGCACTGGGGGATTTGTCTTTTTTTTTTTTTTTTGCTGTTGTTGTTGCTGCTGCTGCTGGTTGTCTGCATCACCACTCATTCTCATAATTAAAGTGACAGATCTTAAACCAGTGTGTCCAAACAGCATGGTTCAGTCAGGAAAGTGCTGGGGAGATCATCTCCCTCCAGACAACAGTGACTCCTGTCTAACCAGGTAAAGGCAAACCCTGGGTCCTGCTGGAGCCTGCAGAGGCTCCCCCAAGGACAGGGTGTGGGAAGGGCCTTGCACACCTGGGCCTGCACACCTGGGCCTCCACACCTGGGCCTGCACACCTGGGCCTGCACACCTGGGCCTGCACACCTGGGTCTGCACACCTGGGATTGCACACCTGGGTCTGCACACCTGGGTCTGCACACCTGGGATTGCACACCTGGGTCTGCACACCTGGGTCTGCACACCTGGGATTGCACACCTGGGCTTGCACACCTGGGATTGCACACCTGGNCACACCTGGGATTGCACACCTGGGCCTGCACACCTGGGATTGCACACCTGGGTCTGCACACCTGGGTCTGCACACCTGGGATTGCACACCTGGGCTTGCACACCTGGGCCTGCACACCTGGGCCCCTCTCTGGGGTGTGTGATGGAAACTCTTTAACACACAGTTTGTGGTTGTGTCAGGGCTGCAGCTGGACAACTCTGAACCTCAGCAAAGCTTTTCAGGCTGATTTTCTAGAAACTATAAGGGAAAACGTTCCTTAAATGTGTCAGCAAAGCTGGGATGTGTTTGGGTGAGCCAGCTGGGTAGGAATCACGGGATCACACAGACTCACACAGAATCACACAGAATCACACAGAATCACACAGACTGACACCCTCAGGGGAATTTTTCCCTCTGTCCCTCTCTCCAGGGGTGCCTTGGGCAGCCAGGCCCCCTCTGTGCAGAACCAGGGGTGTTCACCCTGAGCAGACAGGGTAGCTGCAGTTAGTTCAGAGCTTTTGGTGCTCTTCAGGACTTTCAGAAAGGCCTTCAATTCTTCAGAGCCTTACAGAAATTACAAGAAGTTTAGTTCTGTATTTCTCAGACATTATGAGGTTGACCAAAATACTTGGCACATGAAGCTTGACTTCAAACCCTGGTGTATTTTCTTCAAGAGGAAATCTACAAAACTCTCCTCTCTTGCTCTCATTCGGTTGCATGTATTGTTTTTCCTCTGGGATCAAAACAAAAAGCACTGAAATGCAGAGAAAAAAACCTTCCTGGGTCTTCCTTTCCCCATGAAAAATGGAGCCGTGGGAGTTACTGGAGATGAAAGCAGCCCCTCTCCCTGGTCCCCCTGGTTTAGTGCCAGCTGTGATCTCTGCTGGGAGAGACTGGTTGGTCCATCCAGCCCTTTTGTGTCCCACCCCGAGCTCTGGTGATGGTGCCCTGGCAGCCAGAGGCCACCTCTGACACCTCCTGCTGCTCCTCTGCCAGGAGGGGACAGGCAGGTCCAAAACCCCGCCCAGAACACCACGAGTGTGAGTTTACCATGAGTAAAGTGTGAGAACTGTGAAAGGACCACCTTAAGTGTCTGACCAAGAGTTCACCTGTGTCTCCGTGGTCTCTGAGACCTCCTGGCTCATCTTTGCAGCTTGCAGAGTGCCAAAGGAGGTGGAAAGGAAGGAATCCACAGGGAAAGTAAAACAGCTCATTTTTTGTCTCATTTCCCAAGAAATAAGAGGAGATTTTTGCAGCTAATGAATTATTTCTGAAAACACTAGTAATAGCTGCAGGCAACATTAGCTCCAAGTTTCCCAATGAGCAGGAATCACTTAGGTACCATTTTAAAATTCTAATGTATTTTGATTTGCGGTAGCTCAACTCTAACATGACTGGAGGTCTGGAAAGAGGCCAGGAGAAGTAGCCATGTTTCCAGGAGATTACTGTCTCCTCAGATGAAGCAGTGGGAAGCAGTTCCTGGATTCTATTGAAGCCTGGGGCTACCAATTATCTCAGCAGAGGCTGCAGAGCCCTTCGGTTGTGCCAGGCCAGGCTGCTTCAGCTAAGCAGAAAGATTGGTTGTGTCAAGGGTTAAATAGCTCTGCTGCTATTTTAGGCTTAAAACCAGGTTTGCTCTGGACTTCAGAGGCACTGGGGTTTCTGCCTCCTTTTCAAAGAAACCCCATGGTGAATCTGGAGGCAAACCCCAGGAATGTGGGGTGGATGCAGTGAGCCACCAGCACGTGATCCCCTCCCTGTCCCAGGGCAGGTGGTGGCCCCAAATCCCACCTCCCAGTCCAGGGTGGGGCACAGGGGACAGGGAAGGTGCTGCTCTGGCACAGGCTCCAGGGTTGGCTTGGCTTGCCATGGCACTGCTCAGTGACTGAGGGATGCATCATCTGAGAGAAAACGAGGAACAGATGGCAGAGGGAGTTACAGTGGGAGGAAAACCCAATTAGAAGTCCCAGCATGGTTTGTGTTGGGGATATGGATCTTATACCTTAAGTAACAGCCAGGAAAAGAGAGATACCAGGCTTTGTCACCCATGGTGGAGAAAATTCTTGTTTCAGGCAGAGAATGATACGAAAAAAACTTTGGTAAAGCTTCTGGGAGATTCTTCTCTGAAGGGAGAGTGAATGAGGGAGACACACAGTAGGAGAGATGGACTTAACGTGTCCAGTGTGTGGGCTCAGTATTCCAACAGAGGTTTTCTAGGTTTCCCCTCCTGGAAGAATGTTTAATAGTTAAAACAGCAGCCTGAGAGTTGGAACCYCGTGGCTCTCAATTTACACTTTCTCATCTGGATCAATCCTCACCTCACTGTCCCCGAGCGTTTGGCTCTCCTCTGCACAGGACAGTGCTAAAGCTGCATCACTCTGTGGTCCATTTTCAGACTAATTATCATCAAGGCATGAAAACAGCATTTTACACTGTGTAATTTTGGGTTTGCACATAGACCAATTCATTTTAGCTTCAATTATTACTAACCATATCTGCTGATTAGAAAAGTGATACAGGGTGCAGCAAAGTGTAAACAGCTGTGGGCTTTTTAAAATCTAAATCTATTTCTATAGGTTTAGATATATATATTTTTATGTATCTATAGATATGCATCTATAAACCTATATATAAAAATATTATTATATAAAATGATATAAAATTAATTTAGCAGTGTGGGTTAATTGTTTAATTATATATGGATCAAACTCAATGATGCAGTGTTGCACATATTTGCTTTTATTTTTCAAGGCTCAGGTTAATGCTCAGTACTTGTGTTGCCAGCCAGAAACCACAAACTTTCATTGCTGTGATGCATCAGTTTCAGCTTGTGCCTGGATGGGTGAAAATGATGCTCTGGGGCAAAGTTACCTCTAAATGCTCTTGCTTGCTGAATAATTATGACGTTGCATCTCTTAGTAGCCCAATTTCCTTACAGAAAGTAGGAAGGAAGGTAAGTAAGTGGAAAGAGGCAGCATGGAAGAATCTAATTCATATTTTATAAATCCCTTGTAAATTATTTATATTATTACTTTCTCTTCTGAAATGATCAAAATACATTGAAAAGCTGACCCTTTCCTCATGTTTATCCGTGCTGAAATGCCTGAAGCTCCTCTTTGGGTTTGGTGACAGAGGGTGATGTTAGATGGGAGCAGAGGGCAGTGACATCCCCAGTGAGGGCTGTGCTGCACTTTCAGCCCAGTTCCAGCCCTGCACACCCAGTTAAACTCTGGAAAACCTCTGCTGGGGTTATTGAAGAAAGAAAGGAAAGCAGCAGAGCTCAGGGCCCGTGTTTTGTGCCCTGGGGGTGATGGGCTGTGCTGGGACTGTGCCCTGGCTGGGTGTGCACTCCCTCACTGGGTAGGTTTGGTTGGTTTCCCCTGGGGATTGTGGCTGTCTCCGGGCTCAGTGTGAGGCAGAAAAAAGCTTCCTAGTTCTACCTAAATAAGAACAATGGAAGGCAAATCCATTCAAGTGGTAAAGAAGAGCTGGTGAGGTTATTTCTGACCAGAGAAGAGGTGCCTGAGGATGTGGGCTGGAGAGGGAGGAGAGGAGTGAAAAAGCTCCTGCATTTCACTGATGTGTACAAAGCCTGGAAATGCTCCGGTGTGGGTAGAAAACGAAATGCACAAGGGGGTCGGTCAGGAACTTCTGGCAGCTGGTGCTGAGCTGAGCTGGAGGCTGGGCTGGGTCCTGCTTTCCACAGGGTCACTTTGACCTGCCCCAGTCAGTGCCTTGGCATGGCATCAAGCACGTGTGGTTGTGGGGCTGAGGGGATGTGGGGTGAAGGGCCTAGGCAAGGCAAATTGCTGTAGTGTGGGCTAACCAGGGCAAAAATATTTCCTGTCTATAGATTTGGGACACAATAATGAACCTCCACGCCTCAGGAGACAGGCATTATTTTAATTGACTTGATAAAGTAAATCAACTGATAGGGAAAGCCTCCTTGGACAGTATAATTACAGATACTGGGCTATAACTCATCAGCTTGCACGCTCGGGCTGGCAGGAAAATAACGAGAGAAGTCATTAGCAGAAAGTGAAAGAGGAGACATATGCTGTAGGAATTTCTCCATTTTCTAACTCTTCATTTGTAAACTTCCCTTCATGTTCAGTGCCTTAGTCTTACCACATGTGACTGCCACTGCTTGTGATGAAACATCTGATCATTTAGATTTTTCTTATAAAGGCCTAAACTGAAAATGAACACAAGCCAATGCAGAACCATGCCATTAAATATATTGAATTCTGTGAATTTATCCACTTGTGCATTTCACTTTCTGGTTTTCTTTTGCAACTGTATAAAGTGAGATGTAGAACTGCACAGTGCACTTGGTCTTCTTCGTTGGAATTGTGTGTGCAGGAACCTGTCAGGGAATGTGGAGTGCAGAGCCACAAAAACAGGCAGATGGTGTGGAAAGAACATGTGCTTACTTGGTCTCTGTTCTTCTCATTTTAATGGCCATAAATCAAGGTCTCCATCAATCAGGGGGTTCACATTAGAGCTCTGAAGGCTCCTACAGAAATAGCATTCCAATATAAAACAACATTTGATGTAACAAACTTCGAAAATATTCCTGAGCAGTTTGAATTATCTTTGCTCTGATGACTTGCATAATGTAACCAACCCAATCTAATGGAGCAGAAGCCCACAGTGACTCTGAGAAAACCCATTTCTGTCTCCAGCAGCAGCCGAAGCGGCCTGTTTGTCTGATTTTCACACCCGGAGCTCCTTGTCTCCRAACATTGCCTGTTCTCCCGTCTGCATCTGGTTTTGCATCTGCACAATTGCACGATCAAGATGCTGATCTGCCGGTATGGCACCAGTGCAGGGACCACGTGTGTGTGCCAGGGAACATGCGTGTGCCAGGGACTGTGTGTGTGCCAGGGTCACATGTTTGTGTACCAGGGTACATGTGTGTG
>QVAJ01000379.1:193910-212400 GCA_003546035.1 Mixornis gularis | reverse complement strand
GCCGTGTCCCGTTCCCAGCCCAGCCGTGCCCGTTCCCAGCTCAGCCGTGCCCATTCCCAGCCTGGCCGTGTCCCGTTCCCAGTTCAGCCGTGCCCATTCCCAGYTCAGCCGTGCCCATTCCCAGCCTGGCCGTGCCCGTTCCCAGCYCAGCCGTGCCCGTTCCCAGCTCYGCCGTGGCTCCCAGCCCGGCCGCGGTTCCCGGGCCCGGTTTGCCGTGCAGGGAGGGGCCGGAGGGTTTGCTTTGTGCTCTGGATGTGCCAGACTGCAAACAGGAGGTGTCAGGCTCGGCTCGGCTCTCCCGCCTCACGGCCCCGGCCAGGAGCAAGAABGTGTGTCTGGACCTCCGGCAGCCGCCGGGAGCTGAGCAGGAACTCCGGGCCAGCCAACGGGAGAGTTATTTTTGGCCGGTRTATGTGCCCATGAAACAGAGCAATAAAGGCTTTAGGTTTTTCCATTCCTTTTTATTTATTTCTGTAGGCTGTAGTAAGGGACCWTTGCTTTAAAACCCTTAGACATTTGGACATATTTTACAAGACAGTACAGTTTCTGAATGTCACACATTGATCACAGTTTCATACTATTACATGCATATAAAGACACGTTGTTTTTTTTTTTTAATAATTTGTTTTACAGAAACAACTGGAGAGGTCAATAAACTTCAACAAAGAATGACTAAATCAAAGTTACAAAAAAATGTAAGACTCTAAGTACACTAGTATATGGCTAATGTTGCTGTAATCACCCCAAAGYGCCAGGGCATTGAAACATTTCTTAAAAGGGAAGAAAACATCTGCTGGTGCATCGGACCAATAGAATTGATGAATTGGGTGAATTCCAATATAACCCARTGAAGGGATTGTACAAGACACGCAGGACCTGCTGGGCTGTGGGGCACAAGCACTGCCCTTCCTTACAGACACCCTGAACTGGGTTCCCCATTGATTCCCCACTGCACAGCTTAAAAACCAGCTCAGTGCAGGGCACTGGAGAACCCGGCCCTTGTCTGCCCTCTCCGGGTCACAGCCAGTTTCAGTTTCCAGCCATAAAAGCAATTTGATCTAAATGTACCAGCAGCGCCACAGGAAACACATTTTCCAGTTTTTGTTTGTCATTAAGTATCAGTTTCTCTTTTAAAAGGACCCCCCCAGCTTTCCTATCCTCCGGTGGCTGTGGGTTTTGGGGTGCCCTTGGGGATGTCATGGGATGCCTTTGCCCGGGCTCCGGGGCTCTGCAGCTCCGGGGATTTTGGAGAAGGAGCCCCGGGCTGGGCCCCGGCCCCAGCGGCGCCCTCGGGCACGGGGATATSGCTGAGCAGCACCGGCAGCTGTTTTCTCCCTTCTATGAAAGTGCTTCACTGGCCTGGCCAGAGAGCAGGATTTTGCTGCAGGAAGTTGGGGTGTGTTTTTTRAATGCTAATCTAGTTGGAAAGCGAGTTTGGTTGGTAGCTGTGGCTGGCCTTTCTGAGTACAGTATCATGGCTTCAAAATTCAAAGTAAGATGGAGATGCTGCTCCCCCACCCTCCCCCCAAACASACCAGTGGGGAATGGTCCAGTGCAAAAATTATTTTCTGCACTGATCACCAAAAAGCCAGGGAATGGGGAAAACAGTGTTCCTCACGAGCCAACAAAAGTGACATAAACCAAATAAATCCCAGAGGTTACAGGAGCCAACATGTGGCAAATTGTATGTGGAGGGAGTAAAATGGAACAGGAAGAAGAGCCATAAATGGCAGAGCTTCTAAATGAAAAACAGAGTGGAGAAGAAGGGATGAACGGTGTTAAATGTAGGTTACCAACAGGACCAGAGGTTCTGTGCCACAGCTCAGAGTAACCCCTGGCCCATCTGTGGGCAGTGTCACTCCAGCAAGGCCCTGGGCCCAGGGCARAGACACTGTGGGGCTGAGGGTGGGTCCTGTGCAGGGACAGTCACCTGCCAGCCTGGGATGTCACTTGTGGCAGCACGGAGAGGGAGCTGCCCTGGAGGGAGCTCAGCCATGCCCGAGTGACCGTCACCCTCCTGCCCGAGGGATTCACCCCCTGCCAGGCCTTCACTGACCTGCCCTGTCCCCATTCCCTCACCCCACTGCTGTCCAGGGACGTGCTGTGGACACACACCTCCCGCCCTGAGGACATACAAAGCTGCTAATTTTCAATGAGCTTTTAGAGATACGGGTCCAAATTCTTTACTGATCTAAAGGGGGCACAGCTCCACTGGCCTCAATGGGCTTCAACTTACAGCAGCAAAGAATTTGGCATTTTGTGTAAATCCCTGGCTTTCATGAGGCTCTAGTTTTGAGGGGTCTTTGTAGGGACTTCAGCCTTATTATTAGTTTTTGAAGGTAGTGTCACTGCAGTCTTGGAAAGACCCCTTTAAAAATAAAGGCTAATCCTTGTTCAGTCCTCCAGAGCATCAACAGTATTAYTCCTAGTTAAAAGGAAGCAGGAAGGTTTTGCTTTCTCTTCTAAGCCTCTAAGACTGAAAACTTCTTGTGCAATGAAGCCAGAATCAAGCAAAGCAAAATTTGGAGTAGTATTTACAGGTAGGAACACTTGTGGCACCCAACCATTGGTGTCAAAGGACACTTATTGTGGCTTAGGTCACACCAGCAACGAACAGGAGACACGTCCTGGGTGCAGAGTTTCAGTTTTCCAAAGGTTTCCTTTGCCTGGCCCAGACAAAGTTTCAGTGCAAGAGCCTAAATGTGATCAGCATGGGGTGTGAGATGCATGCTGGAAAATAAACATTTCCTCAAAGGGCTGGGTGGTATTTGGGCTGTTCGTGTCCTGAGGTGGGAGGGCAAAGTTAAGAGTGGTCTGACCAGAAGCTTTCTATGGTCCTGCTGATTATGCTCTAATGAACTTGCTGAGATGGAAGGTGCCTTTGAAGGGATTTTTGTGATGGCTGATGACAGGTATGGCAGCCTACTGCATCAATTGCTTCCTAAGAAAGAAAAATCCCACCCAACTTTAATACCTTCATTTGTGAACAGGTCTTGGTGATAACCACATGCAAAACTGGGTCTACTGGTTATTCCTTTCATTGGAGGGACACCTGGACTTTCTGGAACACAGACCTTTCCAAATCCMCTCTGTCTCAGGTTTGTTGGCTGTTACTGGGGGCATGAAGGAAATCTCACAAACAAACGAAAGGAAAGGGAACCARAAGTCCATCTTTGGCAAACACGTGGTCACTGACCAAACTGCTGGGCCAAATCAGGAGGAAATGTCTGTGCAGAGCCAGAGTGGCTCTGAGGCTCTTCATCCTGCTAAACTTCAACGGGCCATGAGAGAGCTTCAGGATGAACATTTATCTCCTGGACTTTTTATTGAATGTCTGTGAATGTAACTGTGGGAACAGCTACAAAGGAGCAAAGAAGATCATTATGTAAGCAGGTACATGGACAGATTTTACCACAACTAAATCAAAATCTGGTCCCTTTCTGAATGTTTATGTTCYTCATTCCTCCACCATTTTTTCTCATTTCCTGATTTTCTCTGGGACCAAAAATAAAAATTCCAAAACCCAGTGGGAAATGAAAAACTGGACACTTGTGGTTTAATCCAGGAAAAAACTTCTCTGAAGGTGCCTGAGCATTGTCAGGTCGCTGCCTTGAATAAGAGCCTGGATTTTGATGCTGATCCCAACTCCATCATGTCACTATTAGGACAATTAGATTCAAAACTTGTCTCTTCTTTCTGTTCTCAGTTTAGTCGATGTAAATCTGGAGAAACTGCAGCCAGGGGTGCTGGGTGACATCCCCCTGCTGTCCCCAAGGCAGAGTMTGGCCTGCTCTGCGTCTCTCAGCAGGAACATCTCAGTTCCCACAGCCAGTCCCTGGTTAAAGTGTCACAAACAGGAAAATACAAAAACGTGACAACATCTGACAAACCCCGTGACCTTTCACAGATGCACTTCCAGGAGGAATGTTGCAGGTGCTTATCAGAAAAAGAGAAAATAACAACAAAAAGGTTGGGGGATCAGCTGTGTAAATGAACACTGAGAGAGCATCTAATATATTATTCTGTAATACAAAAAGAAGAAATCTGACTTGATTGCCCTATTATAAATTTGCTAAAAATACAGATATATATTTATATTTTTATATATATATAATTTTTTTTTTTAAATCTCAACAGAAAAATAGACTACTCTGGAATGCATGAAAGTCACATGACTTTTCCATACATCAGATACTTATAAAGCCAACACAATGGCAAGCAGGAGGTACAGAGGTAACTAGAACATCTGTACTTTATTCAAGAACCATTTAAAGCCATATTCTCCCCAGGTGGGTGATCCCAATGAACCCAAGGTAGCACTGGCTCTGTGCAGAGGTGGCTGACTGACCATGGAGGGGTTGGGGCTGGTTTGGGGCCCCRGGGAAGCCCGGCTGGCTGTGGCACCTCCGGCCTCCTTCGCTCGACTGCTCGGCTCAGGAATTGTGGGGTTTGCTTCAGAACGAGGAGTTCTGTGGAGTTTACCAACAGAGAGAACGTGGCTTTAGGAACCTCGTCTTTGCGATGAGTTCTACACAACCTYGTTATTTACTATAAACTGTACCGTTGGTAGTTCTGTCAAGACATAAATATACAGTAGGTACAAATATTAACAATACATTACAATTTTACAGAAGAGAATACTGTTTTCCTTAGAAATGTGTATCTTATTAGCTGCAAGGGAAGAAAAGGCTACAGTTTATCACAGCCATAGTTGCCAAACAACCTGACCGCCTCAGATGTGTTTCTCATGACTCGCCCAGGCAGATATTCCCTGGCATTTGACACACGGCATGTTCAGGAAGGGAATGTGCGTTCCACGGATTTCTTTTCCTCTCTCTTGCTTTTGGGTGGTTTTTTTTTTTTGGTTTTTTTTTTTGTTTGTTTGTTTTTTTTTTTTTTTTTTTTACTTTTTTTTGGCTCTCAAACCTTCCAGAAAAATGTGGATTTCACAGGAGACTCTTTTGTTTTGGGTTGGGTTTTTTTTTTYCCGTAAGTGTGCTTAGGTGAAGTTTTTAAGAAAAGGCACTGAGAAATCTACTGCAAAGTCACTGCTTTTTTCCTCTTTTCAAGGCTAAAACTCAAAGAATCTTTAGCCTCCTGCACCCTCTCCTTCCACACACACACACATATATATATGTATGCTCTATACATATATTTATGTGTTAAAAGTGATGTTGGTGGTGTGAGGTACAAGCAAGTGCAGACATCACATGTCCAGAGGGTCCTTTCAGGTGTGATGTCCTCTGCAGCAGCACGTGAGGCTCTGCCAGCTTGCTTGGTACCTGGTGTGCAGTAAATTTGCAGAACCAAATGCCAAATATCAGTGATTAGACCACACAATTTAGCTCAATGCAACCACTACGAGCTTTGGGAAACACGTATCGAACCAAAATTAAATTGTCTTTCTAGGATCTGTAGGATTTGGTGAGCATTATGTTTTCAAAGCATTGCCTTTCCTTTGCAGTGAGTACAGATTCAGTCCCCCACAGCTTTAGTTAGAGTAGATTTCCCAGTGCTTACATTATATATATGTGTATTATGCACACACACACATATATAGATACATACTTTGTATTCAGACTTTATTTCATTAAAATAAATTAAACATACTTCCTTTTTAATTGGGCACAAAATGAGAGCTACATCTTTGTACACAAATAAGAAAGAAATGCTCTTCAAGCATATTATATGCTTAATTTTAAATTATTTGCTTTCTATAAGAAATCTATAGGACTTTGGCTATTCAGACTTAAAAGGAAGATTTTTTTTTTAAATGATACTTTTGAATTTGGCTTTCAAAAGTGATTCAGTAAAATGCTACTTTAAAGGTAGGACTAAATAGATGACATAAGGTGTGTGTCATGAGCGATCACGCAAGGCAGACAGAGGGCCTTTGGTTACAAGGAGAGTTGCACCAGTTGACTATCAGATAAAAAATGATAGGATTGTTGATTTATACATTTTTGTCAGTGCCGTTTATAAACCAAATACATCAATTTGGATGAGAGTGTGGTAAATACTACACTATATGGCTATATTTAAATACGTTCACTTTCGTGATATGTAAAATATGACTTTTTTTTTTCCACATGAAAGCATCAGCTCTAAAAATATTTAACTCGGAAATCACTATTACTTTATTTAAAAAAATTCCCTGATTTTTCTTCTTTTTACATTTGTGCTGATGGCAGACATGACTGATCACTGAAACACAGAGATTATATTGAAACTGCTCTCTTTAAGATTTCTTGTTGCCGCTCTGTGGCTTCAGCAAGCCACAGAATAAATCAGTATTTAAAGCTTATCTGCTGGAAAGTTACTTTTTACTTTTTCGTGACGACTCAATCTTAACCAGTATCTCAGCAATACGTCGGTTCCTCTAAGTACACTTGTATTTACTATGGCCAAATCCTACAGTCCTTCACCAGGCAAAGCCCGCCCGGAGGAGCGGCGGCGCTTTGGGCTGCGGGAACGCGGAGCAGGAGCGAACAAAGCTCGGGAAGAGCCCTGCGGGGACACCCGGAGGGTTCAGGGATCGCCCGCTCCCTGCCCGGCCCCGGGGAACACCGGGGGGTTCGGGCACTGCCCGGCCCTGCAGGGACACCGGGGGGTTCGGGCACTGCCCGGCCCTGCAGGGACACCGGGGGGTTCGGGTATCTTCCGCTCCCTGCCCGGTCCTGCGGGGACACCCGGGGGTGGTTCGGGCACTGCCCGCTCCGTGCGGGCCTGCGGGAGCACCGGAGGGTTCGGGTATCGCCCGCTCCCTGCCCGGTCCTGCGGGGACACCCGGGGGTGGTTCGGGCACTGCCCGCTCCCTGCGCGGCCCCGGGAGCACCGGAGGGTTCGGGCACTGCCCGCTCCCTGCCCGGCCCCGGGGAGCACCGGAGGGTTCGGGCACTGCCCGCTCCCTGCCCGGCCCCGGGGAGCACCGGAGGGTTCGGGCACTGCCCGCTCCCTGCCCGGCCCCGGGGAGCACCGGAGGGTTCGGGCACTGCCCGCTCCCTGCGCGGCCCCGGGAGYACCGGAGGGTTCGGGCACTGCCCGCTCCCTGCTCGGCCCCGCGGGGCTCTCGCCGCCCTGGGCCCGTCCCGAGCCGTGGCTCAGCTGAGCAGAGCAGCGGCCGCAGCGCGGGCACAGCTCCGTGCCAAGGACACGCCTGGCAAAGCCATCCTCACACCCCACGCCAGCTCCCCGAACAGAAATGTGCTTATTGCTTTTGTCCGTACATGCTGCATTCACTATTACGGGTTACAGACAGTGCTGCACGGCCGGGACGGACACACGGCTACATTCAGGACTAACCGACACTTGTTTTTTTACAATAGGAAGGAACAAAATGCAGTGGACTCGAGTGGCTTCGGGGGGTCTTCCTCCCACGTGCGCCCCTCTGCTCCCACGTCCCGTGTCTCAGCTCATCCCCGGACCCGCTGCCTGCAGATTGCTACACACCCGGCAGGACCTCAGGGACAGGGCAGGAAACGCTCAGTGACAGAGTTATTTACAACTCGGTTTTACAGTAGAAACAGAGAACAACATAAAAGGTTACCRTCACAGTTATCACAGGACAAGTCGTGACTTGCTACAGGCGTGTAACAAATCACAGTCACAACAAGAGGCACAAATTAAAGTAGTGCTTGGTTAAAGTGCTTGATTGTTACACTCTGCTATCCTACTCCAGCATCGCAACAACGACAACAAAAAGTCAACGTAAAGTGCTTTTTCCCCTCCGAGATTAAAAACCAAAGACAAATTATTTCCTACACAATTTGACATAACTTTATTGAAACAATATATTTTAAAAACCTAGGCTGGTGGCTGCTAGTTCTGTTCACTTAAAATGGTCAGATCTCTTTTTTTTCCTTTCCTCTTTATTTTCTCGTTTCATTTAAAAATGACTGGATGTTATTAAAACGTCAGGCCTGATTCTCCTGCCTCTCGCAGCTGCTTCGTGCCACGGCCCCGCAGGAGCCTCTCCCGCCCGCCCTGGCGAGAGGGAGCACAGCCAGGCCCGGGACGGGTCACTAACGAATCCCTCTTTTTGCATATTTATGTTACACTTGCATATCTTTCACTGCGCTGCTCGGGCGCAAAAAAAAGCTTCGGACCAACCTGCTGCTGTCCTGCGCTCCGGGCTCGGCTGGGCTGCGGCCGGAGCCGGGCGGGAGCGGAGCCCGGGGCAGGGCCGGGACCGCGCCGCAGGGCAGGGCAGGGCAGCGCCGGGGGCCACAGTGCCGCACACGGGCACGGGCAGTGCCGCACACGGGCACGGACAGGGCACCCACGGCCCGGCAGTGCCACACACGGGCACGGACAGGGCACCCACGGCCCGGCAGGGCCACACACGGGCACGGNGACAGGGCACCCACGGCCCGGCAGTGCCACACACGGGCACGGACAGGGCACCCACGGCCCGGCAGGGCCACACACGGGCACGGACAGGGCACCCAGGGCCATCCCCCGGGCGGACACGGGCAGAGCCGCGCTCCCCTCCCAGCCCTGCGCCCCCCGGCCCCGGGCAGCGCTCCGGCCGCGGTGCCTCGGAGCTCCTCGCTTCTGCATGGCTCCTCCGACCTTCCCCGTGCGGGGCAGGTACCGGCTCTTAGCAGAGGGTAAGTGCGAGTCTCACTACGTCTTAGGGCATGTTTGGAATTAGGTACAAGTGGTGCAACTCACCCTGCTGATATTTCGAAAGAAAACATCAGGTCCTACAGGATGTCAGATTGTTAAACACACAAAGAGCATTTTAGGAATTGGTTTTTCTAGACCGTTATTTGTTTCAAATGCTTTTCACTTGGATTTTCCAATAATGCAAGTGTTCCCTGTTACCTTTAAACATAATATCCATCAGAGAAAGCTGTAGATGGGGAACAGCTGCCCTGAAGCAGTGAGCACTGTGTTTTTGAAAGCTTTATACCAACCCCAGCAATTTATTCCAGAGTTCAAATCTGGCTGCCTTGGCATCCTTTATGGAACTAATGCGAATCAGATGTTAATATTTCCAAAAGGAGCTCTAGCGTTCAAGGGGAATGGATGGATATTTGGTCACATTGGCTTCACTGGACAACATGAAAGGAGATCAATGTGTGATCATGATTTGCAATCATTTTTTTGACTGATGTGGGCAATGTCTTTAGAGTTGTTTCAGAGAAGGACATTTTCACAAACCCACACTGGACCTCCCCCAGACTTTTAGAAACAGGTGGCTTGTTTCAGCCAAGTTCATGCCATGCAGAAGCTCTTTTGTTTGTGTTGACTGTGAAGATATTCCTTTAAACTCTCAGTAAGTTCTTTCAGACCCCACCTCAGATGCTTTGATCATGTGTGTTAGCATGTCCTCCGCTGCCTGGTAATACATGGACTTCTGGGGAAATGTGATTTTCTAGTCTGACAGTCTCCTGATTGCCCTGGGTTCTTCCAGTGATACCTTCCATAGAGTAAATGCAGTTCTGCCCTATCAGCTTAGGGGAGGTGGGTAAAGCAGCAGCTTCTAGATGGTTCTTCTCTGTTCTATAAACATGGTCCTTTTGCTTTAGGTAGCCACTGTTTGCAACATTGTACTTGGGACTCACATTTCCAGGCGGACTTGAATCATACATCAGCTGACCCTCATCATCAGTGTCAGCATCGATGTATTTGTGTATACCAGCATCGTGGAAGTTGAAAGCTATGGCTGCCTGGGCCTCTGGTGACTTTGGGGGGGTCCTCGCACTCGCAGTGGTGTAGATGGAGGTTTCTGGGCTCATGAGAGACCTGTCAGAGAGTAGGGAAGTGTCTGTGGCAGCGGCAGCAGCTCCCCGGCTCTTGAGAGGGTCTGGATATGTTCTCAGTACATTTGATGCTGGTACTAACGTGCTGGTGTCCTCTTCCATGAAGTTGACTTTCAGAGACCTCAGCTTTAACGGGTTACTGGCCTTGATGGACCTTTTGGGACTGTCAATGAAAAAAGCAGAGCGGTGGCTGCTTTCGGAGCTGGGGTTCACCTCCACGTACCTGGGGGTGCTGCCCTCAGGCCTGCCCTGCTCCTGGAGGAGGCTGATGCCCCCCTTGCAGGGCAGGGCAGTGAGGGGGCTGTGAGAGAACCTCCCCGTGTCGGGGAACTCTGCGGCGCAGCTGATGAAGCTGTCGATGCTGGACATGCTCCTCATGTCGATGATCCCGTCGGTGCGGGTGGCCAGCAGCGGCACCATGGGGCCAGGGAGGGTTTCCATTTCCAGCTCCTCCTTTTGCTTTCCAGCTTGGCTCGAGTCTTTCGTGTTGAGGTTTGGCTGGGACTGAGTCTTTGCCATTTTGTTGTACATGTCCTCGAGCTGTTGGACGTTCAGGTGTTGGGGACTCGAGGATGACCTGGCTTTTTCCGGGGATCCTTGTTCCTTAGTTTCAAAAGATTTACTAGAACTAGTTTCAGAGAGCGTTCTCTTGGTCCATTTCCATTTGCTTGGAGATAAATGATTGTCCTGAACTTTATCCTTTTTGCCTATGCTTTCTCCATTCTTTTCAACCACAATGTCCATGAGTTCTATGCTACGGGCAAATGCATCCTTCATGTTCATGGAGACAATACTGCCATTTCTTTTTGCTCTTTCCAGAGCTTCCCTGCGCTTAATGGCTTTCTCCTGCCTCTTCTGCTCCTTGTAAAACTCGGAGAAGTTATTGACAATAATTGGGATGGGAAGAGCTATCACCAGCACACCAGCAATGCAGCACAGTCCTCCTACTATTTTACCCAAAAGAGTTTTGGGGTAAATGTCTCCATAGCCTACTGTTGTCATGGTGATTGTTGCCCACCAGAAAGACGCCGGGATGCTCTTGAATTTTGTATCGTCCTCATCCTTTTCTGCAAAAAACACTAAACTGGAGAAGATCATAATGCCCATAGCCAGAAACAAGATGAGTAATCCAAGTTCATTGTAACTCCTCCTCAGTGTAAACCCCAAGGACTGTAAACCCGTTGAGTGCCGGGCGAGTTTTAGAATCCGGAGTATCCTCATAATCCGAAATATTTGGACCACTCTTCGTACATTTTGGAACTGAAGTACACTTTTATTGGATTCTGTGAGGAAGATGGTAACATAGTAGGGTAAGATGGCCAGCAAATCTATAGCATTCAGCGGGCCTTTGAAAAACTTCCATTTCTTAGGGGAGGAGAGGAAGCGCAGGAGGTATTCCATGGTGAACCAGGCGATGCACACCGCTTCCACGTGGGCCAGCTGCGGGTTGTCCGTGGTCTGCCCAAACTCATCCACGCCTTGTAGCTCAGGAAGCGTATTAAGGGACAAGGCAATTGTAGATAGTACAATAAACATGATGGAAATGATTGCCAAAATCTGGAAAGGAAAGAGAGAACAGGGAGTTAATCTCAGGACACGCGGCGCTGTCTCTCGCTGCCGTTAACTCATGGCTGTATTTTCATGTTGCAAGACCCACTTTGCTCATCTCACAGGAGTTGGATAACCAAAGCATCCTGAGCCGAGTTTGTTTTGGAAGCTGTTTCAGTTATGGCAGGTGCATAAAGGAGATAAAGCATCTACTTCAACTCCTGCACCTTCACCTCCCTGTAGTGAAGGAACACGTGAGGAACAGCCAGGATGCCAGGAGGGCTGTGAAGCAGTTCACAGCAGGAGCTTTTGATTAACTACTAATTAGGTGCCCAACAAGGCCCRTCTGGACAACAAGCTCTGAAATTTAAGCAAGAAGGAATGCAATTGTGAATACGTGATTGGATCAGAGCGATGTCCTCCATTTAATGAACAGTTACTGCTGTAATTTGGGGTGCTGATGGCTAATTACAGAGACGTGTGTAAAATTCTACTACACAAGCATACAAATAATACACTCTTGTTTAATGACTCATCTCTAATTTGATTCTTGATGGTTGTGAAAAACATGAAAACTTCTCCAAGCTTTCTAAGCCATTTTGAGACTTGAGTTTTCCAGAGGAAAGAGTAAACATCTGAGCAAACCAAATTAGACAACACTGAGACAGCCAAGGCAGGGCAGGCCCAGTCACTGGAGGCCTCACACCTTTCAAACTCTGGAGAATAAAATGTCAGTCAAGTGTCCCATGGTGAAGTGTGGGGAAATTTAGACATTAATTACTTCTGCATGGTGGCCTGTTTCAAGAGACCATCTCCTGGAGACCAGGAGCTACCCCTGAGAAGCAGAGAGCCTGATTTGGTTTCCTAGAAGGCTCTTTTGGTGGTTTTGCTGTCATTTCTTTGTTTACCACCCACCATTTCTGAAGGTGTTTGGGATGTTTGCAAGGGTAATTTCAATTAGTTTTGTTTGGCTTTATCTCTGCCCACTATACACAGAAGGGCTTATTTGTAGGCTCAGATGTATGTACCTGTTGGGTTTTATCTCCTTCATTTTCAGTGTAAATATTAGCACTCTATCTTTATTCAGTGAATGCCATCCAGCAGCAGTAATTGGTGTCAAACCTTCTGTTTCCTTTGATATACCTTCCTGCTTTGAAGATCAAGGCAATGCCAGATGAATATAAATAAATAAACTGGGAGATCTAAGGGTAAAATTTGATTTCGGTTTAGGAGATTCAGCCACAAAGCTAAGCAATAAACAGAGACAGACATTTATCATTTCTCCCACAAGCTGCAGCAAGATGCCACTTTGCTCCCAAGACACACATTTCCCCCCTTACTCTCTGGGAATCTTCTTAGGCTAAGACAAACTTCTAAATGTGAGTTGATTGTCCTCAGTTAGTCAAGGCGCTTTTCAACTGGGAAGTACATAAAGCTGAGATGGAGCATCTCCAGCAGGGTTTAGAACATCCTTCTCCTTCTGTAAGAGACACCTTGTCCTGGTGGCACCTCCCATCCCCTAAAAGCCACCCACGGAGCAGTTGTGCACAGAAAACTGGATCCAGCTGCTGCTGTCAGGCTTTAGCACCGTTCAGTTGCACAGGGCTCTGTCCCAAAGTATTTACAGTCTGGGATTTCAGATTATAGAAATCACCATCTGTCTCTCTAATAAGGTTTTCCATCTTGGCTGTACTGAACCCCTAGCTTGGCAGCTCTTGTATTTTCCACTGTCAGCAATGAGAGACAGAAAGCTGAAGGGAAGACGTTTACACTCCCAGGGAGGCCTCCAGGGATGCTCTGCAGCACAGGCAGCCTTTTCATTCCAGTCCTGGCCTTTCCTCCTGCCTTCACTCTTCCAGGTTTGCTTCTCTTTAACAAGAAAAGCCAACGGGACCAATTTGGACCTGAGCAGAAACAATCCCTCTGCAGGAGAGTGCACTGCATGCAGTGCTGCAGCTCTTAGGAAACTGGAAATCTTTTTTCCAGTCACTGTAAAAAAGCACCTGTGGTCCCTGTTCCAGAGCACTGACCCCAAATCTTGCTGCTTCTCCAGCTGCTCAGGGCTGCACGAAATGGAAGGAAGAAATGGGAGAGGGGCTCTCCTGTGCACTGATCTCCATGGCTCCTTAGAGACCATCAAACACAGCCTTGTGCTCCTGAGAACTCTGGGTGGACAATCAAAGAGCTGAGGCTGAACAGGCTCAGGCACAGGAAGGTCCCTGGAGCTCAGGCTTGGACTGGCAGAAGGAACAGGGATGGGAAAGCTCAGCACCAAAGGCCTGTCAGATTTTGTGAGTGCTGAAATGTCCGTGTTCCCACTAGTGGAGCAAGCTGAACCTCTCCAGGTCTGGCTGCTGGCCTGTCTGGCATATGTGGGCTGGTTTTGGGACCTCCAGCATCCCTGCAGGAGCACCCAGAGCTGTTGACTTGGATGCCCATGTTTGGTCCTATAAAATGCATAACTACAACTGGAAAAGCTTGCAGCCTAAAATTTGGCAGCATAGGAAAAGTCAGGAGTCACAAATAGCTAAAATGGGTGATGTGAGGACACATTTGTGACACAGGCAGGTGCAGGAGTCCCTGCTTTGTGGAGCCACAGCCGTGACAATGTTCTCCTCTGTTCTCACGTTGGCTCCGTGTGAGCTGAGGACAGGAGAGGGACAGAGCAGGCTGGACTGGGCAGTGCCCTCAGCAGAGCAGCACAGACACTCCTGCAGCTGCCCCTGAAGCTGACAGGCACGACTGCTTTGTCCCCACTCAGCTTTCAGACCATTTCCACTAACAGCCTGCATCAGAGCAGCTCTGCAGTCCCTTCCTCTTTGCTTCTGTATTTACTCTTGCATTTCACCTGTAGCAATACACAAACTGTGAAAACCCCCTCAGGTACTTTTGCAGGTTACTTGCAGAAGGTTTTGGAAGGACTCCTAATAATGGCCCTGGCTTGTGGTGCAAGTCTCAGTACGGGCAGGATTTCAGGAAAAAAACCTCTCCTCCACTAAATCAGCCGCTTCACAAAGGTTTTTGTGGAGAGAATCTCTGGATTGCTGCTATGGTTCCTTTGTGGAAGCTAAATAACCCAAGGACAGGCAGGGCAGAGTTTTGGATGAATCTAAAGCAGTTGCCTCAAAGTGATTATCATGATTGTACATACATGCTGCTTATTACACATGCAAATGAGACAAGCAAGCTGATTTTGGGAACAAGTGTAGCCAGTTTGTGCAACTGCCGTTTCCTGAGGCAAGACGGATGTGCCATGCTGGCAAGCCTTTCATCCCCACCTCCTCCAAAATCCCCCCCAAAACTCGGCAGCCACCTCTCCCTGGCACCTTCCAGGAAATAACCCCCTGCCCTGGGCCTGAGCCTGCTTGCTGGGTGAGAGTGGCCCCAGAGATTCCCCCTGTGTGATGGCGAGGTCTGTGCTCAGTCCCGGGGGAAGGGGGCTCCTGCCTGCCCCGGAGTTTCCCATCTTTCTCTCCCTGCAGCAGCAGTTTTGTGCTCACCCCGCAGGTGGCTCAGGGAGGCTGAGTTTTAGGCAGCAGGGACTCACCCAGCAGCGAGGTTTGGTGATATTTATCGGTTGTTTTCTTTGTGCTGCTAAAAACCCTAACAGAGATAAAGGCATAAGAGAGGAGACTTCCAGGGCCATTAAAATTTATGAGAACTGGCTGTCCCAATCCCATAGATGGCTCTAAAGTCTCAGGGTAAGCATCCGAGATCTCTCTGCTCGTGGCAGCATGCCCTATACTTTTTCTGTCTTCATGCTGGGTAATGAAGCTGATATAGCAGGGAGAAGGGGTGGTGTGTGGGAGAGAGTAGGAGGGTGTTTGAATATAGATTCGATATTCTTGGAAATACGATGAGGAAATTGTTATGTAATCAAGAAGTTCAATAATGGTTTTGTCTAATGTGCTTTTTTAGCTCCATCAAGGCCTGCAGAATAAATCTGGCATCAGGACCAGGTTTCATTCATATGCTCCATTTACTAAGGGATTTTTCCTGCAGCCCCTCTGCTTTCCCAAGCTACAATCCACTTTGAGTCAGACTGTCCAGCTCCATCCTGCCATGCCTGTGCCAGCCTCTGTCTCCCCAGGCTCTGAGAAACAGAGAGCAGGGTGTATTTTCAGCAATATCCCACGTGCTGCACAGTGCAGAAACAGATGGAGAGTTCCTTAATCTCCTCCCCGCTTGATTCTGCACAGGAATAATGTCTCCTGCTCACAGCAGCTATACATGTCTGTGGTATTTATTGACAGGGGCTTGTTTTAGGAAACATCTCTTCACTAGAAAATGCCCGTTTATGCATAAACTGGAAGAGTTTGCAGCTCACAGTCACTCCTGATGTCAAGGTTCTGACCGCTGGGCTTGCAGGATGTTTTTTCTAGAAAGTGCTGAAGCCATAACGAAAGGCAACACTTGTTTCTGCAGTCCTGGCAAGCTGAGGCTGAAGTGGGGGATACACTTACAAGGGAAGTACAGAGAACCTTCAATCTGCTTTTTTCACATGGTAGGATGTTCAGACGTAACRTAAGACCTTGAATCTCCAAACCCCTTAAGTCCTACTGGTTCCTGTGGGTATAAACCTCTGCTTAGGAGTTTTCCCTGACCTGGCACTTTATGTGTCACTTCTAGGGACTGTCCCACAGGGTCCCTGGACCCCTCTGCCCTGGAGCTCTGTGCTCTGGAAGGGCCCTGCACACAGAATTGTCCCCATGGGGTCTTTGGGAACACTCTGCCCCAGAGCTCTGTGCTCTGGAGGGGCCCTGCACACAGAACTGTCCCCATGGGGTCCCTGGACCCCTCTCTCCAGGAGCTCTGTGCTCTGGAGGGGCCCTGCACACAGAACTGTCCCCATGGGGTCCCTGGACCCCTCTCTCCAGGAGCTCTGTGCTCTGGAGGGGCCCTGCACACAGAATTGTCCCCATGGGGTCCCTGGACCCCTCTCTCCAGGAGCTCTTGCTCTGGAGGGGCCCTGCACACAGAATTGTCCCCATGGGGTCCCTGGACCCTCTGCCCAGAGCTCTGTGCTCTGGAGGGGCCCTGCACACAGAATTGTCCCCATGGGGTCCCTGGACCCCTCTCTCCAGGAGCTCTTGCTCCGGAGGGGCCCTGCACACAGCTCAGCTCCCTGCAGTGCCTGGGCACCGTGTACACAATCTGCAGGAAGGCAAACCCCGACACTGCTCTGCAAGCACCGCTGCACACCACAACATCCATAAAAACAAAATCAAGATAAAGCCACTTACATTTTGCTTTGGAAACATACGAGATCTTAATTTTGACATTTGCCTGGAAAAGCCAAGATTGAATAATGCCAAATTATTTGATTTCAATTACAGCTGTAATAAGTTTATCTGTTGAGAGAGTAAGTCTATTTAGTTTAAAAGAGGATACAATACTTGTGCTGATTCTGTGTCATGCTTTGTTTGCCTACAGGCACCCAGGGAGATACAACTGCTGCTGACTAAGGTGGAGTGGGCACAGAGTCGCCTTCAGGCACAGCTGGCTGAAAACTCTTTAATACTCTTAAGAACATGTTTAGTTGTCAGAGAGCTATCAAACCCCATTAAATGATAAATGGTGTCAGCCTTCTTTCAGAGCAAAGCCCTGATGCAAATGGTGTGCTGGAGAAGAAAATGATAGATGAATGAAAAGACTGAAAAGGCAAACTTGAAAGACATACGCTGCCTTTAGACATCAGTGCAGTGACAGTTCTCAGGAGAGGATGAGAGGGAAGCATGTCCTATTTCTGCCTCTGCTGGCATGGGGGAAATCAAAAAAGAAAACAAATGAATGGCACATGGAAGCCGAAGTCTCTCTGCCGGCCTTGCCTTGTGCCCAGGATGATGCAACCCCAGCAAGCAGCACACGGGGACATCCAGCCCCCACCATGGGAGACATCCACCCCGCTCTCTCCCCCGGAGAGGCTGCCTGGAACAGAGGCTGGACAGTCCCACAGCCCTGCACAGACCCAGAGCCCTCCCTGCACGTCCCTGCAGACAAACCTCGCTGCCACCCCCAGGCTGAGCCCTCCCTCCACCCCCAGCCCTGCCCAGCCTCCCCCCGGCTCTCCCGTCCTGTCCTGCTCACACATTCCCACGCTGCCCTCGGGGCGGTGGGGATGGCAGAGTGGTGTTGCACAGCCTGGCCTTTCCCTGGAAGGCAGATACAGCCAAAAAATCTGCCTTCCACCTCAGCACTGCCGAGAGCCTGGGAACAGCTCTCAGAGCTGCCTCTGGGATTTTACCCTGCACCAGAGAGAGACACGCTCGTGATCCACTCCCGATCCACTCCCACCACGCAGGCAGTCTGCTCAGCCTCAGACACTATTTACAGGGGATGCTGAGCTCCAAGTGGTGCTGTTTGCAGGAGTAGTTGTGGGAGGGTTTTTTTTTTAAATGGTTAAATTCAATCAGGAATGTGCCAAGATAGCATGAAATCAAACTAAATGTAATTAAGCAAAAACTATTAGCTTGATTGCTAAACCAGTCTTCCTCTCATGAATATGCATGGGAATAATTGATATTAATTCTTCTCAAATCTGAGGCACATTAGTCCTGCATATTATAGTTTGGATTTTTTTTGAAGACTAAACCAGTTCCAGCGCTGCTTTCTCACCAAAAGGCACAATGAGTCTTGCTGCGGGGAGATTTACCAAGCCACTGATACTGCCCTGAGCTGTCACATGGAGAGGAAATTAGAACAGAGCTCAAGTGATGTTTTGTCTGCAAAAAACAATGACCCGTTTAACATTTCTTCCAGAAATGTGTTAGGAAAAGTGGCAAATCCATTTACCAGCATCAGCCACACTAATGGCACTCTGAAGAGACAGGGAAGGCTGCAGGAGCAGAAAATCCCTGTGGGCAGAAAGGCAGGGACAAGATCCTCTCCTGTTTGGGGTGCTGGATACCAGCATGGCCCTGTCAGCTGTGTGTGCAGGTGTGCAGTGTCCAGGTGTCCAGGTGTGCAGTGTGCAGGTGCTCAGGTGTCCAGGTGTGCAGGTGTGCAGCATCCAGGTGTGCAGGTGTCCAGGTGTGCAGTGTCCAGGTGTGCAGGTGTCCAAGTATGCAGTGTCCAGGTGTGCAGGTGTACAGTGTCCAGGTGTGCAGTGTCCAGGTGTACAGTGTCCAGGTGTGCAGTGTCCAGGTGTGCAGTGTCCAGGTGTGCAGTGTCCAGGT
>QVAJ01000379.1:182586-193660 GCA_003546035.1 Mixornis gularis | reverse complement strand
CAGGTGTGCAGTGTCCAGGTGTCCAGGTGTACAGTGTCCAGGTGTGCAGTGTCCAGGTGTCCAGGTGTGCAGTGTCCAGGTGTACAGTGTCCAGGTGTGCAGTGTCCAGGTGTCCAGGTGTGCAGTGTCCAGGTGTGCAGTGTCCAGGTGTCCAGGTGTGCGGTGTCCAGGTGTGCAGTGTCCAGGTGTCCAGGTGTGCGGTGTCCAGGTGTCCCCAGGCTGCTCTGAGGGCTGACTGCAGCTCTCTGGGGCTCCTGCTGTAGCTCGTGGGGATTTCTCCACTGGGTTTCAGAGGGCAATTTTTTATTTAAACTGATGCCTGGAACAAGGGCATAAATCTCGGCTGAGGCATTTCTGCTGCCTCACGAGCTGTCCTTGGGCTGCAGCTCCAGCCAGGGTTTGCCTGGACACTCACGGCCTGAGGTAAGAGGAGCTTTGGTGGCATCTCTGGCACTGATGGGAAAACCTCAGGCTCACACAAGGGATGGCAGCTGTTGCCCTTGCAGTACCCTGCCAAGAAACTGAACATTAACATTCTTTTTTTCAAAAGAGATTTTTGAAGCTTCTGCAGGTGGTGGGAAACAGACTTGCAGGATAACTCCAAACTCTCAGCATCTTCCCAGATCTTAGTTCTTTCTTCTGCTAACACCTTTCCCTTTCTTCTCAGCTTCTTGGCTCTCCACCATGCCCACACCCCTGCTCCTGTCTGGCAGGCAGACCTTGTGTCAGACAAAGCTCTTTGATGCAGGGACACATCCACACACGAGTCCACCTTCCCAAGCCAGGCTTCCCAAGGCTTTTCTCTAGAGCAGAGCATGGAACCCTCACTGACAGCTTTGGCACCAAGTGAATGAAGTGTTTTAATCTCAAGCACAGATGGTTCTTCCCTTTATAAGCACCAAACACTGGATTAGATGTCACACATTTAATAAATAGCAACAACTGTATACAAACTGTTTACAAAAGCAGCTGAAAAGTAATCCTTGGCAGCAAATCATTCATATTAGCATGGGGCCATAGCAAGTGGTAAGTAGAGGCAGTGGACAGCAAATCTGTGTGAACATAAAAGAAAAGGCAGCTCTACATCAGCACTTCAATAAGAGAGTTTGATCTTGCCTCACTATGAGAGTTTTGATTCATTCCAGCTATAAATACAGAGGATGAAACAGAACTGTGAAGATGTGAAGATGTGTACTTGGTTCTTTGCTGGGGCGCCTTTTCTTTTTCCTGCTTTTTTTTCCTTTTTTTTCCCGTGTGTTTGTTTGTTTATTGTTGTATTGCTTTTGAGGGTTTTAAAACTCAATTTGAGCTCAGTGAATGCTCCAACTCTTTGAAATGTTCTCTGGCAGTCTGGGAATAATCACTGCATGCTCGCTGACTTCTGGACATTGACAGGAGAACAAACCTTTCCAAAGCACCTGCTTGGACAGCCCCTGGCTCTCCCACAGCCTGGGCAGCCTTTCCCACATCCCTGCATCCCAGCCTGCTCCCAAAAGGCACCAGCAGCACCTGCCTCACCCAGAGCAGCCCCTCCTCTCTCATCCCCCCAAAAAGAGCATTTACAGAAGGAAAAGGAACGAACCCCCCTGGCCATTTCCACAGGGAGCAGAGCTGGGTTTGTTCTGTTTCTTGGAGGGGTTGGGCTGTTTGACTTTTACTGGTTGGCTTCCTGATATTTTGCACTTTCCCTTAAGAAAAGTCACCCGAAGCTGTTTGGAAAATGCAGGTGTGCTGCCGTCTAGTGAAGGTTTATTGAAGAGAGGGGAGGGGAAGAGAAAGGTTTTCTGTAAGTGGCAGCCAGGCAGTGCCAGGTGGTGCATCCTATTGTAATCCAAGTGGAGAATAGCAAAGAGCAGCATTGAAGATTAAGGGAAATAATACCTGACACTGGGATTTTGTGCATTTTTCGTTACCTCTTTTTTTTTTTTAATTTGGGGTTTCTGTGTTAATATAAGATGGTGCCACACTATACACTGGGTGGTAGAAATTAATCTTGTCATGAGTGTACTTCTCTGAAGGGCTGAGCCTTCCTGAGCCCTTAATTTGAGCTGATTGGACTGGCTCATTATCATAGTAGCAGATGTTGGAATAGCCAAGTTGAACCTTACTTGAACTTTTTGGCTACATCAGCACTGTTTTTGTTTTTCACCCCCACCTCCATCAACAAATAATAATACCCAGTACCCCTTTTTGAAAAACCCTACCAACTATCCTAGTAACTATCTGCCAAACAAACACACACTAACATTAAGAGAAGCTCATTAACGAGCCTGAGTTTTGTTTGGCAAAGACAGAACTTGTCATTCCAGGGAAATGTGCAGTTTTGATGTCGTGGGAAACTCGGGATGTTCTGTCAGGCTCACGGTCCCGTTATCTCCCACATGGAGCACACTGTGAGTGCCACAGCTTCGGGGTTTGCAAAACACACACAGCGTGTGGCCTGGGGCCAGGTCACTTCTCCGTGTCTGTGCTCTGAAATGCCACTGCAGTTCAGCCGGGCACCCCTGGCCTGGCCTGGCCTGGCTGTTCCCCCCTCAGAGCTCTGCCCCACTCATCCAGTGCTCCAGAACACTGCAGGAAGCAGCTCCAGCGTGCTCTGGATGTGTCAGTGCAGGCTCTGGATGTGTCAGTGCAGGCTCTGCCTGGCCAGCAGAAAAACCCACCCCGTTCCCCTGCACAGCCCCAGGTGGGACACGTCCGACGTGTGCCGGGCAGTGCCATCATCCCCTGCAGGCTGTGCCCGTGTGTGCAGGGCTGTACCGGTGTGTGTGCAGGGCTGCACTGGTGTGCCCAGGGCAGTGTCAGTGTGTGCAGGGCAGTGTCAGTGTGCCCAGGGCAGTGTCAGTGTGCCCAGGGCAGTGTCAGTGTGTGCAGGGCTGTGTGCTCAGGGCAGTGTCAGTGTGCCCAGGGCAGTGTCAGTGTGTGCAGGGCTGTGTGCNCAGGGCAGTGTCAGTGTGCCCAGGGCAGTGTCAGTGTGTGCAGGGCTGTGTGCCCAGGGCCGTGTCAGTGTGTGCAGGGCTGTGTGCTCAGGGCTGTGCCACCATCCCCTGTGGGCAGAGCAGGGCAGAGGCTGCCCGGGGAGCTCCTGCCCTGCGGGGCAAGGTCAGCGCAGCCTCCGCCCCCCTCCAGCCGCGGATAAAGCTCTGTCCCCCATCAGGCCGCATTATCCCTAACGAGCCCTGGCAGATGCTTCAGCTCCTGCTCTGCCATCGGAACAAACTGGTGAGGCCGCTGAAACGCCGATTGCCCGGGGGGAGCCACCGCAGCCTCCGGCTGGCTCCCCGGGGCTCCTGATCCACACAATGGGCACAGATCTCTGTGCTGCCGCTTGGCCTCATCCCGAGGGCAGCTAACACGGCAAAATCCCCAACGGAGCAGGATGTGCAGAGGATCCCAGCCCCGCTGAATGCACTAAAACACGGCTTGTCCACGCAGGCAGTCCCCAGCTCCTCTCACTGACGGCACCTGGGACAGTCACCTGCTGCCCCGTGCCACTAACAGAACCTGGCCAGGGGGAAGCTGCTCAGCAGGTTTGGAAATGAGACACAGGGTGAGCCCAGTACAGGGAGAAAACGACTGCTGAGGGGGAAAACAAATCCAGTCCAAACTGGAGGTCGTTTGAGGAAGGCAAAAGAATAAAGGAAAAACCACTCAGCATGCCAGGGAAATAAGTTTATAAGAATTATCAAGGGATGTGGGGATAAGCTTTCCACGGCTGCAGCCTGGCACAGATGTGAATGAGCATCCCTGGCAGCTGAGGGCTCTCTCTCCATGTGTTGCATGGAATGAGCTGGCAATTCCCACGGCAGTCCTGAGCAGGCTGCTCAGAGCCACTAATATTGGCTAATTGTTTTCCTTTACTTCTTGGAAAGAAAAAAGACTCCCGAGGGCAGTGCCAGTGGAGCCATGTGTCCCGATTAACCTGCTGCAGGTTGTGTCAATCTGCTCCCTCCTGCAGCCCCTTCAGGGGCACAAAGCGTGGCTGTTCCCATGGCCACTCTCCCCTGGGAAAGAAAGAGGAAGGAAAAAATGTGCTGCTTTCTATTTCTGAATGTCCTGCCTTTCCTGCAGCCGGGCTGAAGGGTCTGACTTCTTTTCACTCTCTCTCTCTTTCCCATTTCTCTGTCAATTGATTGCTCACTGCCAGAGGGCATTATTGGCTTCAAAAGCTTCATTTTCTACTTCCTGAGCTGCTCATCTTCTCCTGGCTCATTGCTGTTACTGGAGGTCAGATCCAAGCCCCAGAGCCTTTAGGCTGTTTTGGATTTGACCTTGAGAGCTTCTTTTGCTCACCCCACCACATGAAACAATCCTTTGATCATTGTAGGCACATACTTAAAAAAAAATAAACCCAGTGGGCAGAGATTATTTAATTACATCAGTGGTGAGTGGAAATAAGCTGGAACCAAAACATTCCCAGGCAGGTTTGAAGAACAGCCCTGCCTGGGGGCACCCCTGCTCTCTGTGGCACACACCAAAACTGGCTGGTCCCAACTTTTCCTGTGCAAATTCAAGGGTTGCAAGATGCAGTTGTGCAATTCACACAAAAATTACAGCCTGCTCCTGCAGTATTTCCACCTGGAACGGAAATTCCTAAACCGTAACTTTCAGCAGTGGCCACTGAAAGCACAAGGCAAAAAAAGATGGGAGTAGTGAATCCTGACCTTCTGTACCGTGCTGGCCAACCTCACCCGGGGTGTGATGGGTCTCCTCTTAGTGCCACCTTCTGCAAAACCTCCTCTTCCTGCACCAAAAAGTAATCCCCAAAGAAATCAGCTTGAAATCAGAGTGGGACCAGGCTCAGCCCCCGTGAAAGGCAGCCTGGAAAATGGGTCTGGGGTGCATCTTGCAGGGCTCTCCCTTTCTCTTCCAAGACTTCTCCCTCCAGGTTTGGATGCTCAGCAGAATCCCACTTGGGACTTGTATCCCCTTCCAAACTTGCTGATTGCAGAAAACAATTGCAGCCAATTTCCTTTTATGTGAATATGGTGGAAGATGGAAAAGAAATGGGAAATTTGGAGGGGGTTGGGCAGTTTCTCAAAGAAAAATGTGTTACTGTTAAAAAAATTCTTTTGAAGAAAAAAGTAGCAATCACCAAGTCTCTGTGTTTGCAGTGCAGTGGCTGTGATGCCTAAAGATTTTTTAGCTTTTTATATATTTTTCACATCTTTGTAGCCTTGTAGGTTTTTAATCTATAGTTGCATGGTTTCTAGTACTTTTCCTGCCTTTTCTCACAATAAGTTAACCCTTACTAACACATCCTTGATTCTTAAGAAGATAATTTCTGACAAGGACGTCTTGTTTTCCACCAGAACTCAAGAGACATAACAAGAAATGGGGCAAAGAAACCGCTGGACCAACTCCAAGGGCTGACCCAAGGTGGGTCACTGGGTGAGCTGATCTCCTATTGGATGTACCTGCTAGATATGCTCATTAATTAACTTTATAAAATTGTAGAAATCATCTATCACATGTGCTCAGAGACATATTTGTGCACCTGAAAGCTTTCACCAAAGAATTGCTTTTTATATTATCACTTCTAATACTGTTTGGAAAGTTAGTGCGTTTTTATTCCAGGCAACAGCTGCTGCTTTGAAACCAGGCTCTGGCAGATGTTATTTTGGGGTATTTAAGCCAGGCTCTCGCTTGTCACCATCTCAATGTTCTTGGCTTTGTTACCGTTTCTCTGTTTTATTATTCTGAAGAAAATAACTCTGCCAGTGTTCTTTTTCTGGCACGGAAGGGCTGAGCCAGCAGGGCGCGGCCGGACCCCGGGTGGCGACGGCTCCGTGCTCCGGTCCCTCCGTCCCTCCCTCCCTCCTGCAGGCAGGTGCCGTGTCCCGGGATTTCCCGCCGTGTCCCGGGATTTCCCGCCGTGTCCTGGGATTTCCCTGCCCTGGCACGGCGGTTCTGTGCCTCCCCTGTTGCCCCCCGAGCTCCCGAGCTGAGCCGCAGTCCTGCGGCCAAACCCTGCCCAGGCTGTGCTGTGGGTGTGATGCCGGGGAAGGATTTGCACACGAGTGTGCACAGCCCGGCTGGCCACGGTCTGCCCTGTCCCCACCTTCACCAGGTCTGTGGAACCAGAGCCGGAGTTCACAGAAAAGCCCCAATGCCTGTCACACACCGAAGGCTGAACTGCTGCACAGGGTCACTGTGTCACTCCGTGCCATCCCTGCCCTGCTGTGCTGCTGCCCAGGGCTGGGTGACAAAGTTGGTGCTGTGACAGTCTCTGGGCTCTGAGATGTCCTTTAGTGTCCCCTGAAAGTCCCACCCAGCAGGAATCCAGGTAACACACCAGCCAAGGTTTCAATGCCTAGATTTAAAAGGGTGACCCTAGTTTGGGAAGCACTTTTGGGGGGCAATCTGTAACTTGAAACAGTTTAAACGTATTTTTAAGTAATCCTGTAAAATACTGTGATGCCAAGTGAGAGCTTTGGGTTAAATTATATACAAACCCCCAGCGTGTACAGGCAGCTGCTGGAGCTCTGACTGCAGCAACCCCGGTGGGTGACACCGCAGCAGTGCCAGCAGACCTCGGGAAAGCTGCGAGCACCGGGAGCCCACCCTGCCCTGGAGCCGAGCCCACCTTGTCCTGGAGCTGTGCTCTGAGCTCCTGGAGCCCACCCTGTCCCGGGCTGTGCCCACCCTGCCCTGAAGCTGAGCTCTGAGCTCCTGGAGCCCACCCTGCCCCGGGCTGTGCCCACCCTGCCCCAGAGCTGTGCCCACCCTGCCCCGGGGCTGTGCCCCTGCACCGGGCACGACCCCAGGCACGTTTTCAGAGGGAAGAGCTCCAGAAGAGCCAAGTGTGTCTGCTTGCTGTGGGAGGTTTCTGAGCTGTCTCTCTTCCCAGTTCAGGCTGCTCCGAAAAATAAACACAGAAACTGCTCTGCACAGTGTTTCTTGACACAAAGGCGCTGCTCTGCTGTGTTGCTTGTGATGGTGCCACCATAAAATACATGTTCCTTGTGCTCTCTATTCTGATATTCCCAGCTTGAGGCTTAAAAGTTGACTTATTCCCCCTTTCTCAGCCCTCTCCCACGTCACCTCCCATGGAGCCAGGAGTATAAAAACACTCAGCCTCGTTGCTAATGGCCTAAGAAAAGGATGTGATCAGTGATGTAAAAGGAGTGATGAGCCTGTAGGATGGAAAAAAAGCCAGATAGACAGTAAGACTAATGAGGTAATGTGTAAATCCAGGCATTTTCTAACAGATGGGACATGGCAGAGTTGACATGTATACTATTAAAAGGGGCATTAAAACACAGACAAAAGAATAGCCTGGATTGGCCACAGCTTGATTTACGCAGTGGAAACATTTTTTCTTTTGAAGGCAAAGGCAAGAAACACAGAAGGCTCTGCTTGGTGAAGTCACAGGGTGGTGAGAGGAGGTGCAATGGCTGCACCCAAACACAGCTGGGCCTGCAGCTCTGGGGTCAGGCTGCCCCATGCAACACTTCCCTGGGCTCTGCAAGATAAACCTGCATGGCTGTCCCTGCACGGAGAGGGCAGCCAGAGCCTGGCACAGCCCAGGGGACAGCTCGGCGTGCCGTGGGTGCTGTAGGCAGCACAGCCCTGGGGAGGGGAGGAGAACTCAGGCAGGGGAGCACGGTTCACTATGGGATGGCTAATGAGACAAGTCTGTATTTTTGCCTGCCTGCCTTCACTGGAGAAGCCCTTGGAAATTCCTGGTGGTAAAATGCAGAAAACCGTAAAGCAAAAACCCTGAGTCATCTGTCTCAAACTGTCACAGCAGCTTCCCCTGTCAATCCACATGACCCACTCAATTCTCATCCATTTTCTCCATTTTGGGGGAGTTGTGAAAAATAACTACAACCATTCCAACTGATTGGTTATAACATATGCTCAAACTACAGTGATTTGGCCAAATTCTCCTAAGGCTGTGCCACATCTTAGGCTTCATATAATCCAGACAAGAGCACCAGACACAACCAGGGGCCTTGGTCTGCCCTCAGTGCTGCTGTGCCCAGGGCAGACAGGCCACAGCTCAGCGCTCTGCAGCAGCTCAGATGGGAAAAGAAATAATATAAAACCAGAATGTAGTTACTAACGTCATTTTCCATTGAGATAGTGCATGAAATCAATCTATCATGCTAAATCTACAAGTTTCAAACTGTATACATAAGGTATATTAAGGGATTTGGAAAGATTAAGACTAGCTCCTACGTGTCTGTGTGTGTATAAGCAGCGATTGTTTTATCTGTGAATTACCTGCCTCTGCAGAAAAGGCAAAGATAAGGAGAGCAGCCTTGTGGGGAGCAGCGGCAGTGGGAACGTTCACCCGGAGCTGAGCTCTGCCTCTGCCCCTCGGGTGAGGTGAAACACCCCAGAGCCAGGGGAGGCTGAGAGGAGCGTGTGCCCCAGAGCAGCCGGCCCCAGGGCTCAGCCCCACCTCGCCCCCTGCCCAGCCAGCTGATGTCCCCTGCTAACCAAGGTGTTCCCCACATCCCTGCCTCCTCCTCCAAAAAATCACCGACCACTTCCGTGTCAAAAAAATACAGCGTTGACAAAATACAGCATTAAAATGCCGTAGTGACTGGGGCCAGTGGGAAAAGCTCCTTGCTCAGAGCGCGAGGGGATCCCAGCGTGGCCTTCGCAGGCAGAAATTCCTTATGGAGCGCTTGGAACAGGCCGAGCGAGAGCTCAGGGCTCGGTGCTTTTCAGACTCCCCCTGGTCTGGGCACCGCTCGCTGCCCCCGTGCCCCGAGAGCCGCCGGGGCTGTGGCTGCTCCCGGTGCGTGCCCGGGGCTCATCCCGGCTGGGATCCCGGCAGGGCTCAGGCTGCTGCTGGCCAGGCTCGCTGCTGAGCCGCCCGGGGAGGAGACACAGCCCCGCTGTCCCCCCGGGACCCGCTGTCCCCCCGGGATTCCCGCAGGGATGAAGCAGCAGCGCTGCCGGCTGGGGAGAGCCGCGCCAGGGCTCCCCTGGCCCAACGCTCCCGGACTTTAGTCCCGGGATTGTTCCAAGGGGAAACGCTTCAAGGAAAGGTGTTCCACGGGCAGCAGGTCCTGCTGTGGCTGTCGGGCAGAGCCCAGCACGGTGGGAGCTGAGCTGTTCCCAGGGGCTCACCTGGGCTGCCCCGGTAAGGGCAGGATCCCCTTCCCCAGCACTCCCAGCCTGTGTAACCGGGGCTATAAAACCATCCCCCGAACAGATTTTCCTACTGGGTAAAGGCCCATTACGAGGACTTCCTGGCTTAGGCAGCTGTATATAGCAGCAGTAATCCTATTATGCTTATCCTAAACTGTCCTCCACCGAGCAGTGAAGTGAACTTTACAGAACACCAGAAGCCCAATTAAGCCTCGGAGCCCGCTGTGAGCAGCTCAGTTCTGCCTCTGTGCAGCCGCAGGGTCGTGTCATGGTAGAAAACACAAACACCTGAACCACACAACACGCTCAAAGGCTGTTCCCTGTCTGCAGGCAGCTGCTTCCAGTAAATGCAACCGAGTTCTTTGTGGGAAGAGCTGTCCCACTAATTCCCTGTGACAGAGAGCCCAAACCCATGCCCACATACCCACAGCGATCACTCTGCCCTCACAAAGGGCTGTGCCAAGGCTGAAGGCTGCTCACACACTCCTGTATTTTTGTTGCACAGCTGTGAGATTAAAGAAACCTGGGACGGATCAGCGAGGCCCTGAGCCTGGCCTTTCTGGAGGGGCCGTGTAAAGAAGCAATATTACAGCTCCAGCCAGCACAAGGCAGCTGGGGGGACAGCCCTGGTGCCTGGACAGCTGCCTCAGGCTGTGCCACAGAGTCAGGGCAGGTTGGAACAGCCTGGCTGCTTCACTCTGGCTGCATGAGGCTGGATGACAACATCCACGTTTCCCCAAAACAGCTTTTCACACCTGACAGTCTTTGAATGCCTCCAGAAAAAAAGCTGAATATGAAGGAGCTTTCCTGGGCAGAAACCAAAGGGATGACCAAGGGGGGAGCAGCTGCAGCTGGAAAGGGCTAAATGGATGATTATCCCAAAATCTTAACATTGCTAACTAATGTCTTAAACACTGCTTAAAAAACCCCAACACAGCTCTCGGTCCTGCACACAGCACATGTCCCCTGCTGTGGCACTCTGTGTGAAGCCTGGACAGGACCAGACCTGGCCCAAGGATGTCACTGCACATTTGCAGCACAGCAAGAGGTGCTGACATCCCCCTGTGCGTGGCCAGCATGGCTTAACTGCTAACCACCACTAAACATGGATTTCTGTGACTTTTTCAGGGCTTCCTTGTGCCTTTTTCTAATGGAAGGCACGTCTGACATTTAGCTCTAGAAATTAATATCTTCAAATGCTTGTTTTCTTGGTGTAACAGACTGAGACAGGCTAAATATTTGTGCTCTTGTCTTGCCTGGCTGGTAACCCAGATACTATTAGTGAAGCACAACTGGGTCATGAGAATTAATATTAGCATCTGCATTAGCTGCTTTATTTACAGCACTGTAGCTGTCAAGAGTTGTGGTAGCTTAGAAGGAACACGGTTTATTCATGCTGACACCAGCAGTGGAATAGCTGGATGGAGGCTGGCTGGCTCCCCAGGACCAGGCTGGGCCCCTGGCAAACACAGACCCAGGCTGGGCAAATGCCCTGTGAGGAGTCTGGGCAGTGTGGGGTGAGGGCACAGCTCGTCCCAGTTCACGTGGGCCAGCAAAATCCCTGGCTGGCAGCACAGCCTGACAACATCCACTGCTCTTCTGTACTGCCCCACACCAGAGTGAGAGCTCCTGGGAGAGCACAGGATGGAAGGACCCTTTGGTTATGCTTAAGTTATAAAAGCTCTCATCACTGTTTCAATACAATTAAGGAATTAATTAACTTCCCACTCAGTAATTACGGAAGCTTCAGCCCCATGAAGAAGAAGCAGCACATCCCACAGGTCCCTGTGGGGCTGGCAGTGGTCAGCAGGGTCAGCCAAGGCAGGGTCACTGAACTAACCAAGGCAGGGTCACTGAACTAACCAAGGCAGGGTCACTGAACTAACCAAGGCAGGATCACTAACTAACCAAGGCAGGATCACTGAACTAACCAAGGCAGGATCACTAACTAACCAAGGCAGGATCA
>QVAJ01000379.1:157220-173332 GCA_003546035.1 Mixornis gularis | reverse complement strand
ACAGCACTGACTGCCCCCAAACCTTCCCCAGCCCCAGGACAGCACTGACTGACCCCAAACCTTCCCCAGCCCCAGGACAGCACTGACTGACCCCTCCCAGCCCCTCCCCAGCCCCCGGGCAGCGCTGCCAGGGGAGGGAACCCTGTGCACACACGGTGTGTTGAGCACTCCCGGCAGGCTCTGACAAACAGCCTGAGCATGTGTTTAAGTCTCACAGATTTCAGTGGGACTCGTGTGGACCCAAGCTGAAGCATCTGTTCCATCACTCTGCTGAATCGAGCTCAGCCACTCCCAGCACCCAGACAGAYACAAGAACATTTCTTCCTTGATGCAAAACGCTGGGAAATCCTGAATAAAGCTGGTCTGGCTGTGAGACACTATTATCTCTGCTAGCTCTGGATCCAACCCAGAAGAGGTTCAGTACTTTGTAGTTTAAATATAGTCTGTCCTCCCCTCAGCATAGCCCCGTGTCTTATTTCTGTCCCAGCTCAGAGCCCACCACGATAGAATTTGGGTGAAGGTGTGAGAGAACCCGCAGTTCTCTGCTGATGCTTTCCTAATTGCAATAACCACCGTGGTGTAGTAACACCACCCCCATCCCAGCAGCACCGGTGTGCCTGAATTTACCACTCTGCAGCAAACAGCGTTTGCCTCTCCTGTGCCATCACTTCCATCACTGCCTGGAGAAAGAGACCCCCGAGCCACAGATCTGTCTCTGCTTCACTTGGAAAACAGCTGCAAAGTGCACTCCAGGAAATCAGGATCACATGCTGCACTGGGACAGAGGGGAACCTCCACACGGGTCTTTGTGTGTGTGCTGCATAATTCACCAGCACCACAATCCATCCAGATCACGCAGCTCCACAAGAAGTGCTTCTGCAGAGTAATTAAGCTGATGAGTGAGCAAACTGGGTTCAACTTCAGTATTAAAGGAGCAGTCAGAGAAACGACTGGGAACCATGGGTGTGAAGAGGAGAGTTTAGAAAAGTGACAGCTGATCAATATTGGGGTGACACCAGACTGATTATAGATCTCCTTAATAAATATACATTAATTTCCGATCTACTGTGTCAAATCCACTTGTCTGACACTGTATTGTATTACATTTCTATGCTGTTTTTATAGGTTGAGTCCCAAGAACCATAATTTATTGACACTACTTTATAAATCTTTAAAAGGGCAAGACAGACTGACTTAACAGAACGAATCGTTCCCCCTTTGTTTGGACTAGTTTAAAATCAGTTGCTTGCTACTTGATACAATTTAAGTGACTAATTATGACTTGATTTTCTCCCCTCCCTATCCCTTTGAATCATAATCAGCGCTTTCAGCTAATGAATTTACCATTCTCAGAGCACTATTAAAGAAAGACTTGGTCTTCTCCATGAATAGTCTGATTTATGCAAGCTCCCCATCGACTTCAGGGAGCCGAGTGATTAATTCACAAATAATTTATCTGACAAATGTTGCTTCCCCTCTCCCCCTCCCCACCCTTGCAAACTGCCCGTGGGCGAATTCGAAATTTCTCAATTATTCATTATTCAGGATCCTTGCGGGTTTTCCCCCAGCAAAAATTTTTTTTGCTCTAAACATTGAGTAGCTGCAATGCATTGAGCACCCTCTGTGCTCTGGGGCAGGTTCCGGAGCCACGTGGCCTCATCTCATCCCACAGCCGGGATGGTTTCCACACCCAACCGGCACAGGAGAAACGGGGAATGTTACTTTCTGACACACGAAATTACAGCTAATTCTGTATTATCTTCAATTATTTATCTATAGGCCCACTTTGAAGTATTTTAGGCAAGAGTTACATAAGAGGAGAGTATTGTTATTCCTCCGTGTGCCCTCCTTTTCCCGGGATGGTGCTCGGGGCTGTGGCGAGGGATGGTGCCCCGGGGATCTGCGGGAACAGCCCCGACACGGGGGGATCCAGGGGAGCTCGGGGTGCTGCTGCTGCTGCTGCCTGTCCCAGCGGCGTGCCCAGGGCAGGGAAATCCTCTGGAATTCCCCAGGGACACCCCAACACCGCAGGGGCTGAGCCACGGAGCGCGGGGTTTAAACGGTGATGGATGGAGCCGGTGCGACCGCGGGGACAGCCCCGGGGACAACCCAGGGACAGCCCCGGGGACAACCCAGGGACAGCCCCGGGGACAACCCAGAGACAACCCTGGGGACAACCCCGGGGACAATCCCAGGGCAACCCCGGGGACAACCCCAAAGACAACCCCAGGGAGGGAGAATCCCAAGAACAAACCCAGGAACAACACCAGGGAGGAACAACGCCAGGGAACACGTCAGGGAGGGAGAGCTCCAGGAACGGGCAGCCCCAAGGACATCCCCAGGGACAACTCCAGGGAGGGACAAGGCCAGGGACATCCCCAGGGACATCCCCAGGGCAGGGCTGTGTCCCCAGGGCACGGCTGTGTCCCCGGAATGATCCAGCCCCGGCTGTGTGCTCAGGGCGAGCCGGGGCCGTGGGTGGGCTGCAAACAGTCCCCAGGGCTGTGCCAGCACCAGGCGGGGTCCCGGGGGTCCCCCAGAGMCCTCCCCGGCACCAGAGTTCTCTCTGGGGTATCTGTGCCACTGCCGCCGCTCCTGCCCGGCCTTACAGCGCCCGGGGGCTGGCCTAGCAAAGCCCGGCCTGGGTGGGCTGCAGATCTGAGCCCAGCGGCTGGAAAGAGAACTCCTGATCTGTCAGGAGATCAGATCCTGATCTGACAGCGAATTCCAGGCACCCACTTATTCCACTCTTCATGGGGAAGGTGTTTCCCCCCTTTTGGACCTAATATTACATGTCAATGGAACTGATTTATGTCCAGAGAAGAAGCTCTCCAGCGAAGGAAAACAATCCAGGTCTGCAGTGGAGGTTTGCCAGGGAACATGGGATGTCTCTCCTCCAGCAAAGGGCTTGTTCTGTAGGAAACCCTTCACTGGAGAAGTGCTCGAGGCTGACGGAGCTTCATCTAATCTAAATGAAATCACTCCYTCGCTTTCCCTCTGACCTCTGCGTCTTGCTGGTTGTCATGGAAAATGGACAGATTAAACCCAGAAAGAATTTGAAGGGGAACTTAACTAAATTAAAATTGTAGCCCTGGAGCCTTGTTTCCCAGCCTGTTTCTGTGGTGGCCCCGCTGATAAATAATTGAGCAGTGACAGTGATTAAGCACACGTTACACACGGAGGGAAGGGAGGGCAGGTAAGTAGAGGCACACTCTGGACCCTGGCAGGGTCTGCTCTGCCCTGTGTGCAGCCCAACATGCCCCAGCCTGTGTGGAAAGGGAATCTGGCATGTCTGGCTGGATCTCCACGCACCCTCCTGSTGTCCCTTGCTGCTGCCAAAGTAAGGGATGGACAGAGGACAGGGACTGGGCCACGTCAGGTGGACAGGAGGTGGATCTGAAGGGCTGATTAACCTGTGTGGGGCTGGGAGTTTCCTGCTCCATTTGATGGCCCCTCTGACCCCATCTTCACTTAGCAACATCGGGGGAAAAGCAAAGCAGGTATCCACGATGCATAAATAACCTCGTTGCCATGGCAGCAGCRGTATCTGCAAGCACTATCAGTATTGAGAGCTTTTAGGTAAATGAGACCTGACACCCTGCCCACAGAACGAAACTCTCGGGTTAAGCAGGTGAAAAAGAAGTCAAGTCATCTGCCAAAGGGCTGGATAGAAGTGGTCTGGTTTTTAAAGAGATTTTTGAGCACCACAGATATTCCATCCCCATGGAGTATTTGTAAGGAAGGCAGAGTGTGAGTGGCCCCACGCTGCTGTGCACTGCTCAGTCTCAGGTGTGTTCCCCTGGGAAATGCTGTGTGTGCCAGGGGGATCAGTGCCACGCCTGCCCCGGGCTCCTGCTCTCCTCTCCCAGGACTGTTTCCATTTCCATCCTGTCCAGCCCCGCAGTGACCTGGGCCAGCTCCTGCTTCCAAGTTTATTTTTAAAAACTGTTTTGCTCTGCATGATTACTGGTGCCAATGCAAATCTCTGCTGGTCCCAGATGGAGAAGAGAAGCCAAAGGTCATTCCTGCTGCAGATGCACCCCAGCCCCTTCCTGCACTCCCTGCTGGGGCCCAGGAGAGCCTTTGCCAGGGGGTGCTGCACCCATGAGCTCAGCCCTGACCGTGACCCCTTATGTGAACTCATGACCCCAAATTTTCCATGCAGAGTACTCCAAGAGAAAATTTCCYTCACTGCCAGCTGCTGCTCTCCAAGGAACCACTCCAAAAGTGTTCTCTGTATATCCCACTTTGGGAATTACTAGTGTAACTAGTTTGTATTTTTTCCCCAGGGAAAAAACAGAGTTTTCTTTTGTGAAATTTTTTTTCTCCTTACTGGAAAAAGCTTCACTACTGGARTTTCAAACATGAGGTGTAAATCTTTCTTTTAGATCACTAACTCTTCCTTGGCTCTTYTAATTTTTTTAACTGTCCCTTACAGACATGCAGGTGCTGGAGGAGGGGAGATGTGCAAGAGGAAGCCTCTGTAAGGAGCTTGTGGAGGGAATAGGAACAATTCTGTTGGTATGAGGCCCTGATGGCCTTTTTGGCCCCTTTTTTGAAAGGAAGGGGGATCCAGATGTAATGTCAGTCTGTGAYTTGCAGCTTGCATCTTCTCATTTAATTTTACCAAAAATCAGTACTTATCTCATCCTCCCTGCACGCCCTTGGTCASCCAGCACGGTCTGGTAATGCTGCAGCAGCTGGTGGGTGCTGCAGGTTTTGGGGAGCACAGAGGGAACAGATTCACCCTGSCTGCACCAGGCACTCAGACCTACACAGCCCATGGGATGTCCCACACATTCCTTCTCCCTTCTGGAGGACGGACACAGACTCATGAACTAATGAGGAAACCATCCACATTCACCYACTTAAGCCAGAAATAAGTGCACTGACTTAAATGGGAAATATCCAGCGTGATTTTCCCAACATCCACATCTCCCTGCACAGTAACCTCACCACAGCCAGGCAAGGGAGCAGTGCTGGCCTTGTGCAGGTTCCTCAGCCAGTGTAAGGAGATTACAATATACATCTTATTTCTGCAGCTTAGACAATATGACTGAGGGTCACTCCACACAACAGCTCTGTGGAATTATTAKGATTTTCTGGTGGGCAATGAAGGGAGCTGAAGGTTTCCAGCGTGCAGCCCCAGGGCTTTGCCATTAACCAAGCAGCTCCATGCTAAGACTGAGCGTGTCAAGAGGCTGATTTTCCTGTTTCCCATAGGAAGTAAGGATATTTTGACATTTAGTGCATGACAACTTTTCTGAAAATAAGAACAGATAAATAAGAACAGATAAACGAGAACATTTTGAGAATACTGAAGAAGTTTGTTCCAATCATGACYTTAAGAAACACTGTGTTACCTGTGTGACAGAAAACAGGATAAACCCTGGAAAGAAAAGCCACYCCAAAACCAAAGCTGAGTCGGACCATCCCAACTTCACCGAACACAGTGTCCCCCTTGCTGTTTTCTTCCACAACACACCCCACACTGATTCCTCCTCTCCAGGACAGGCAGGCAGCACACCTCACCCCACAGGTAACCCCCTGCTCCATTCCTGCAGGGCAGCAGGACTGAGTAAACCCACCCTGCCCCACAGAACCCCAGCTCAGGAGCTGCTGCCCCTGGGTACAAACCCCTTCATGGCCTCAGCACGCAGCTGAGATCTGTGATCTCCTTTGTGAGCTGCATCAGCCCCAACTGACCCCAAACCTGGAACACGGAGTCAGAAAAACAGCCAAAGCTGCTTTTAGCATGAGCTCCATGGGGGCTGGGGCTGCTCACAGSAGCCAGGTCCAGGCAGAAGACTCTGCTCCTCCCTGGATTCCAGCCTCACACAATTCCTTCGCTCAGAACTGGAGCCACCTCTCACCTCCACTCCTCAGGTGTTGCTGTCCTGCAGATTCAGCAGCACTTCAGAGCTGTGCTGAACCACCCAGTTACATTTTGTACATGCAGTACAGTGCATTAGGAGACGGGTCAAAGTGCCATTGACTGAATTTGTCAAGGGAAAAAGCAGTGTAACATTAAGGAATTCAATAGATAACGTGGCTCCTGGTCCAGGCAAAGCCAACTGACCCGTGGTCTGACTCTGAACACTTGCAAATGCCAAGTTATGGGTTGCTAAAGGAGAACTTGGGATGTTCTGACTCTGTCAGGACATTCCGACTCTTAAAATGCTGTTGTTTGCCTCAAATCTTCCATCCTGTTTCTAGTGACCACTGGGCTTCCATGGGCTGAGAAACAGGGCAGGTTCACCTCCAGCTGCCACCAGGCTGGCTCCTGTGGCACCTGCACAGCCTCTAGCCCCGTGGGACACAGGGACACCTTGGTGAAATCCCTGTGTCCATCCCTGTGGGACACCAGGGACACCTTGGTGAAATCCCTGTGTGACACCAGGGACACCTTGGTGAAATCCYCGTGKGACACAGGGACACCTTGTCTCCCTGCTGAAAGCCCCGTGGGTCTGGGGGCACTGAGCAGGCTGTGCCCCAGCTGCATCCAGGGCACACAGGGCTGGGCTGGGGCAGGGGCACTGTGGGGCCAGGACACGCCTGGGTTTGGGGACAGAGCCCAGGACAACAGTGGGTTTGGATTTCCAGCACGGGAAGGGGACGGTGTCTTTGAGAGAAAGGGGAAAGGAGATCATGTTCTCCCAATGCTCTTATCTGAAACAAACCCTTAATAAGGATTGGGATGAGCCTGGGTAGGAGGGAGGGTTACCTGGGATATGGGGAGGGGCTGGGGGGTCAGTGGGGGCTCAGCTGGCCCGGGGAGGTGCTGGCAGGCATCATCCCCAGCCCTGAGGAACACAAGGGCACACTGCCATGCCAGGCTGCCACTGCCAGCACTGCCCACACTGCCAGCTCTGCTCCCTGCTCAGCCTCTGGAAAAGGCTGGAACACTTACTGGGCTGAGAATGACCAGTATTGCCTTGGGAAAGGGGAGCAAGGTGTCCCAAACCCCAAATGAAATGAACCCAAACCCCAAGGACAGGGACAGGATGCAGTAGGGCTCCTCTGGCACCTTCCTTCTCTTCTCCCCAGGRCCCCCAGCTCCCACCACTGCTGTTGGTCAAAACCTCCAAACTGGCCAGACCAGTGTTTGAGTTCYTCTGGCTCTTAAGGTTTAGGGGCCAAAGGTGGAAACTCAGTCTTGTTTGATGAGGAGAAGTCCTCCCTCCATTCTATGAAGAAAGTTTAGCCAGAAGTGTACAGGCTTTGTAGTGTTTGATGTACTATAAAGAGAGGCCAAGAAATGCAGGAGGTCTGGAAAACACCTCCATCAACCAAGTGTTTTCCTTACAGGCCTGGGGGGGATGTGGGAAAGGTGCAGGCTGCCCTGCAGAGCACCAGGCTGCAGACACAGCCCCCAGCTCTGTCACCAGGGCTGTCACCAGGGCTGTCACCAGGGCTGTCAGGGGACCCTCTGGGATGGGCTTTGTGCCCAGCACCGCCCTGAGCTATCCTGAGAGGCAGAGCACAGAGTGAGTCTCCATCCCCTGTCCTCGGGGGCTGACAGGCATTCCAGCCCCTCCGTGTTCCCATCCATCCCAGGGAAGCTGCTGTGCTGACTGGAGCCAAACATAGCAGGAAACATCAGTTGTGACAGAAGTTCCTCTCTGAGGGCCAGGAGAACTCAGAAGTGCCATTATTTCCTGCATTTAAAATGACTGGTAATCAAAAGCCTTGTTTGGGAAGCCCCATTTGTGCCTCACACGACTCCAGGCTCTGATGTACACTAAAATCTCACATTAATTATGCATAAAATGTACATCTTTGGCTTTTAGGGACAGAGGAAACAGTTTTGTCTTGGGAATAACAGAGAATTTTTTTGGCCTGGAGTCAAGAACACACAGCCCAGTTTTTGCTCATTTCATTTGGTTTTGGGTTCCTTTCTAAGTGCAGGCAGCTATTTGAAAAGAGCTGTTTCCTGCAGAAAAAAAAAAAGTCATTGTGTTCTCTGCACATTCTTTCAAYGCACCATTTCAAAACCTGAGCAGGCAGTGCCCTGCTTGTTTCCCTGGCTCCAGACAGTGATCTCAGGTGACTCCAGGGCACATGTCACTGCTCTGGGCTGTATTCCACCCCTCTACATCCAAAAATCCATCTGGGAATCCTCCAGCACTGTTGGGCACCTTCTGAGCAGTTTATAACCAGCAGGCTAAGGASCCTGAAAAAGGATTGCAAATCCCAGGAGTGAGTGGGACCCCTTTGGGATGGGGGATCCTGGGCTGGGAGGGGGGAACTCCCCCGGGTGGGCACAGCCAGGCTGGTCCTGAGGGGTGGCCCCAAGGGGCACTGAGGGGGACACGGGGGGACACGGGGGGACATGGGGGGACACGGGAGGACACGGGGCCCTCTCAGACACCAGGCTCCAACACAGCCTTTGCCTTTCCCTGGCTGTACAGAACAGAGCAGGCTCTCAGCAGGTGGGTGTAAAAAATCCCACCAGCTGTTACAGTCCAGGGCCTTCACAGCATCATTGCTGGGCTGTTCCCTCTCCCTCCAGCCCCAGCTGGGCCCTCCCCTGGGTTTTGGGGGGATGTGGCACAGAGTTCCCCCCTTCAAACTGGCCCCAGCAGGACTCTGTGCCCTGCCAGCCCCCCCTGCAGCAGCACCCTGCTCACCCCCTCAGCCCCAGGAGCACCCCAAGAGCTGCTGCCCCTCTCCAGATGATGCTTCCAAGGAAGAACAAACAATGCAGAGCTGCCATGATATATTTAACCATGAGTCATTCTCTTAAAAATTATCAGCTGTGAAAGGCTTTCACCACTCTGGGAATAATGCAATGATGTATTCCATGTGAATCAGTGCGGAGYGTATCCATGGCAACCTCATCCTTGCAGTTTGCCAACAGTTGGGGTAACCGGCCTGGAAGAGTTGCAGAAAATAAACCCGCATGTTCCGGGGTTTTAAAGGCAAAATCAGGCTCGTTTTGAATGACAAGTGGCTGGTCTGTGTGCTCAGCTTAGGCTGGCTCGGTTGGCACGTTGTGGGACCTCCCAGGGGTGACCCCCATGGCTCCTGTCCCTGCCGTGTCCCCTGTCACACCCAGGGCGTGGTGGGGGTTCAGCCCTGCCCTGCTCCTCCCCGGCCCGACAGAGCCCCGAGGGCTCTGAGCGAGGGGCGGCTCCAGCCATGGAGCATTCCTGCCCGCGGGGAGCTCCGGAGCAGCGGAGATGCTGGTGCTGTGCTCAGAACACGGGCTCCAGCGGCTGCTCCACAGCCCGGGTTATTTGGGAGGACACACCCTCTCGGGGGTTTGATCCGCAGGATGTGTTCTCCCCCGGTTCCCTGGGCTGGGGCGAACTCCAGAAAGGTGGTTTGTGGACAGCTGCTGCCTCTGCTTCCCACAACTGCAAGGGCAAGGCACAGACAAGCCCTGTGTGAATGAGAAGCTGTTCTGAGCATCTCTTGCATTCCTCGGGAGCTGAATTTTGAAAATGGCACACAAAGCATTGTGGAAAGCCTCAAAGGAAAAATACATCCCAATCTGCTCTTTGCTCTGGCACAGGTGTCAGACTCTCCCTGGTTCAGCAATGTGGATCCTAGAGAAAATGAAAAAATGTGATTTTTCTGTATGGTAGCAGGATTTTCATGAAGTTGCTTAACCACAGCAGCTCCAGGAAGAGAACCTTGTCTTGTCTGGCACTGCCTGGGTCAGCCCGGGGTCTGCGCTGCCCCAAGCAAAGGAAAAACAGAGAAGGGCAAGTTCCCTCAGGGAATGAGAGGGCTGGTTTGATGCAGATCCCTGGGCACTCACAGGCTGCTCCTGCTGTGCTTCCTGCAAACTCAGGGCAGGAATGCTCAGGAGGGGGAGATCAGCAGAGTGGACCATCCCCCTGGAGTGCTCATCCCTCCTGAGCCTCAGCCCASTCCCGGAGCTCTGGAGCCCTGGGAACACGTAAGCTCTGCTGAGCTCTGCTAAGACACCTAATGGGTTTTATGCCTGGAGAGTGGAGCTGGAAAGCCCAGCCTGAGGCAGCACAAAACACGATTTTCCCTTCAGTGTTAGGAGGTGAGTGACTCCAGCCCATCTTTATTTTCTCTGAAGCATTATGGAAGACTAAACACTCCAAGAAAATGGCATCCATTCACAGCATGCCAAGGCCACTGGCGTGCTGATAAAAATTCTAATTGCAGGAGGGTAACTATCAATCTCTCTGACTCATGCTCCAGAAGATGCTGAAATGGCACTCCTGTTCTCTCTGGAGCATTCCGGCGCAACAATCGTCTCCTTATGACAACATCCATAAAGCACATGCAGTTCTTGATAGGCTTTCTAATTTCACTGAACAAATCCTTCATATTTCCCTATTAAAAATGAGGAGAAACAAACAAGGAAAAGATGAAAACTGGTAGAGAGAAGAAAAGAGGGAGAAAATTGGGTAAAGGAGGGTTAGGAAGAGAAACAGTTTGGCTTCTGCCAACCTAAGATTTTTCAGTGTTCTAAAAAATTAGAATCAAATATTTATCCCTTTCTCTATGTTTCACCTCTCCAAAACTTCCCCATCCCACGTGCCAGCAGGTCAGCCTGGCTGCCATGCCCAGCCCCTGGCCTGGGACCATCTCCTGTCCCTCACAGTGGCCACGGGCCCCTTGTCTGCCAGCACTGCTCAGGAGATCCAGTCCTGCCCTGGGGACAACTTCCAGGATGGCTGGATATACCCCAAAATCAGCAAACCCAGTCAGGGAAGTGAATTTATGGATGAATCCATTACCATATTAATCCCCTGACTAAGTCCCAGACAGCAGAGCTGTGTCTTGGCACAGCCCCAGAGCTCCTGAGCCCGTCCACTGTCAGCAGCTGCCTTGGCCAGACAGTGCAGCCTCAGGGAACAAACGTGAGCAAAATCTCATCTTCTGCTGGATCCACCTGCATTGGAAATCTGCAGCTGAGCTTCTGGCTGTTTCCTGGGGTGTGCTGGCACTGAGCAGGACACGAGTTCTGCACAAGTCCTGGTCAGTGCCTGTCGCAGGTGGCAGGACCTGCTGGGTCAGGAGGGGTGGGCACAGGTACCCAGTGCCAGGAACCTCCTCCATGGGCAGTTCCCAACACTCCTGCTGCAGCACAGACATGACTAACGGCCCCACAGCCCCACAGAGAGCCTGGCTGCCACTCAAGTACGTGAAATAACAGGAGCTGGTGTTCTGAGAGGGACAGATCCATCCATCCATCCATCCATCCATCCATCCATCCATCCATCCATCCATCCATCCATCCATCCATCCACCCATCCATCCATCTCCCTCCCTGCCCCTGGCAGCTCAGCCCAGTTCCCAGCAGTGCCCAGACTGGTGGTGTGTGGCAGGAGAAGGGAGAGAATGTGAATATTCAGCCCCTCAGACTAACCTGGGTGATGTTTGGTTGGTTGGTGACGTGTCACACCAGGTGACTGCAGTATTTGCTGTTATTGCATTATATGAGGAGTTTGAGGAGGAGTGAGAACTATTTCTATACACGTGTGCAGGTATATTCTGCCTTTGGCCCAACGCAAACCCAACCACCCAGGGCACAAGGCAGTTACAGCTGCTCTGTCCACACCCTCAGTTTGGACAGGGGCAGAACCAGGACACTTGACTAAGTCTAACTGCAATTAAATTGCAGTGCCAGGGCCAGAGCCCAGATATGTCTGTGAACATCCTGCCTTCAGACAAGACCATTCTGGTTGAAACTGCCCATGCAAGAAATCTCCTCTTCCTGAACAAGTGGTGATAGAGGGGGGTGGCCAGGACCCACAGTCAGGGTATGGGAGTTTTGTGCTTTTCATACCTAGAAAACCACAATATCTGCCCAGAATATCTTACAGAGACCCTGTGCTGGAGCCACGCACACCTGGCCGTGCAGGGACAGCCACAGGGGCTGAGCTGAGGTGTCTGTCCCCTGCTGCTGCCCACACTGACACAGCTTTGTCACTGCCCTTGGCTGCTGAGTCCAGGAGTCCGAGTGACAAAGACGTGTCTCACCCTCTCCATTCCATTTGTGCTTGGTTCCTGTCCACGTCTGCTCTCTGCAGGCCCATTGCAGCCAGGGCTGGACTGTGCCTGCCAGCTGGGCTGGGCTGTGCTAATCACCACCAGAAACACCAAAATCCTTCCAATTACCAGGCTCTGCAAACCCTGCTGGCCTCCAGCACCCTGCAGACCTGCAATGTCATGTCCAAAAGGATACAAGTTCCTTACCCACATCTACCAGGAACCATCCCACAGACTTCCCTGAAGTCAAAATACACCCTGGTGGATGAGGCACAAACTCCTATGGAGCAATAAAACTTCCCTGTCCTCTTGTGCAGAGGCACTGTCCTTCAGCTGGAGGTACAGGTGGGCATGACAGGAACAAGATCAACAAATTTCTGCCATGAGAGAATGAGCAGAGACTTCTTTTACAGGAAAGATGGATGTGTGTTCTCTGAGCCTTCTGAGTGTGCCATGAGGTTGGCCAGCACAACTGATATCAGCAACAAAATAGGATCTGACTGGTTTTAAAGACATTGTGGTGCAGGACTAGGACCTGCAATGCTATTTTCAGGGCTGTGTTCTCTTCATATTCATACCATTGCTGGATCTGCAGCAGGCAAGCCACAGAGGGGAGGTTAAAAATACCTTCCCTGAACACACAGCCCCAAAGAGGGGAGACTGAGTTTCAGCCTATTGAGACAAGCAAATTGAATATGCCTTTCTGATAACACTATTTTCAAAAGGTGAGTTTTCCTCTGGAAGCTGCCAYCCTATTATATCTAATATCCAGGTCTTACCTTTCATCACTTGTATTTTGCATCACGAGGTGGCATCTCTGGTGGAGATAAACTGACCACTGATGACACCATGTCATCCAGAGGGCAAATGACTTTATCAATGTTCTATTAATAAGAACTCCATTACTCTTTAYTGCCTGCTTCCTCCTAGGTACCCTGAAACCTGGATGTCCACCATGGCTGAGAGCAGAGTCCTCCTGTTGTCCCCTCTCAGCTGCCTGGTCCAGCCCTGAGGACCCCCAGCCTCCCCTCAAAGAAAGTGTAATGTAATTTCACAGAAGAGCTCAACAATGTGTTTTTACTGTAYTGCCACAGGGCTGCAAAATACAGCTTAATATTTGGCTTAATTCCAAATGCTCACTTTCTTTTATCCCTCTGATTTGTTTGTTTCTTGGACTGTGTATGCAGCAGCATGGACTTGTGGGGTTTTAAATCATTCCGTGGGTTTTGCAACCATTCTTTGCAGCCAGTTTCTCCTATGGACCAGCTGAGAGCAGCTGCCCAGAGCCTGAGGATGCTCTGGAGGAAAACAGCCTGGGCATCCTCTCCCTGGTCCTCCCAAAAGTCAAAACTCTCACAACGTCTCTGAACCCTTCTACTGCTGAAGGCCTGGCAGCTAAAGAACCATCCATTTCCTCAAAAAACAACCTATGAAATGAACCATTTTGATAAGTGCCAGGATAACACTGTCCCATTTTGTAGGAATTCATGTTCTGAAATGAGTTGAGCTACAAACGAAGTAAGTAGAAAAGCAGAAAGATACGTGAACACAAATTTCCATAGTTGGTATGACAACAGGGATGTTTTGTTCAGATAAGACTGAAAGGCCTTGAGGGGAGAACGAAAGAATATGCACATTCAAAAGTATTGCAAATCTGGAATGGCTTCCCCAAGACAGACAAGAATTTATTAATAATTTCCTTCAGAGGGAAGATAAGGCTGGCACACAGGAGAATTAACCTGAGACTCGTCAGTTCCCAATGAGCTGAAGCCAAGCAGTGAGCAAACCTCTGGGTTACATCAGGGCTGCAGCTGGGAGGGATGGTTAGTTACTARTTGTTAATTGTAGGAACAGTTCCTCTGCCTGTCCTAACCAAGTTCAGTGTGTTTGAGAGATAAAGCCCTTCTGAACCATTTACACTCAGCCTTACAATTCCCCCAAGGTTCAGCTTTGAGTGTCTATGCCAGAACCCTCCAGGAATCCCCATTTTTGGGGTGAAGCCCTGGAGTTCTGCTGTCCCTCACAGGGAGACACAAACTGGGGAAACTCTGCAGTCAATAGTCTTGGCCACCCTGGTAGTGTAAGACAAGAACTGGCCCCTGGTTTTGTCACTTACAGTGGAATTTTGTTTCAGAGCTCCTACAGGAAGAAAGCTCCAGGACTGCCTGGAGCATCTGCTGCTTCCCAACGTGGTGCTTGCATGGTGGAGAAAACCCAACTCCCTTCCCAGGAAACTTGTGCCGGGGGCTGTGGGGATGGTGGGTGGTGGAAAACGCCACCGGAGCGAGTCTGTGCTATTCCCAGCTGCCACAGAACAGACACAGAACCAAATCCYGCCTCTCCTTCCCAGGCTGCAGAGCTTCCCGGCTGATTCCTCCTCTGACAGCCAGCACGGTTATAAGGTCTCCGTGCACTCTCCCTTAAGGCCTGGCAGGAGCTGCTGTGAGGCCGTGCCGGGCTGTTTTCCCTTTTCCCGGCAGGGATGCAGTGGGATCAGTGGGAACCTGCACATCCCCCGAGGGGGCAGCGGCCAGGGAGGGGCACCGCGGATGTGGAGCACGGGAAGTGGAAATAAGAGCACAGACCCAYCGGCCAGGGGCAGCCCCAGAAATACCCCTCCGAGGAAATTCAGGATTTCTGTGCACAGTGAAGGATAAAAGCACAGGTAGATCCTGACAAGCCCCAGCAGGGCTCCTCCCAAAGGTGCTTCCCATGGGGAAAGGTGGACAAGCTGCAATGGAGAGTCTGAGCATTTCCCACTCTGACATCCCCTGATTTTATGCACAACAAGGAGCTTTCAGTTCTCCAAACTTAACAGGTGTGACTGTTCTTACCTCGAATTTASCAACGTTAATCAGAAAAATCTGTTTTGTGTAAACCTGTGACAGTCTGGAGAGCTCCCATTTTTGTGTTTTCTTTGGAGCAACAGAAAAGAGCAGGAGATAATTGACTTTGATAATGTTGAATTGTTTCAGTTTGATGAATTCTGATGTTTTGTGCTAAAACTACAAAGTCATAATCCACTATAAAAAACCTAAACAGCTTATTTACCTTATACTCTTATACATTCCCATTTTAGAGCTTGTATTTTCATCTGCCTCAGAAGCCAAAATGACACAAATTGAAATGATCAAATCAAAGGGAAACATTTTTACCTCAACAAAAYGAAACACCTTTGATGTTATTGAAACCAAACAAGAAAGTCAAAGTGATTTGACATTTCCCATCAAAACCCAGTGCTGACACACTTCTGTGACACGTTTCTGATGTGAGGATTCAGGAGGCCCCGTGCCCTCACAGCAAAGCCTCCCTGTCCCCACCTCCTGCTCCTTTCCTCCAGATCATCTCATATTTGTTTGAGAAAGAACTTACAAACTCTTGTTTAAGAAAGGATGTTATGCTTTGTAAAATCCTGCAGAAATTTTTATGAGAGACCTAAGAAAGGAAACAAGAACTGGATATTCCATTTGATGCATGAAGTATCTCAATAAAGTTAGAGAACAAGGTAATGCAGTCCAAAAATACTAAAAGACTTTCAGTCCAGGCCTCCCCTGTACAGGCCAGTCTAGGTGGAGTAAAAAGAGGAATTAGCTGTAAAAGTCATTAGTATGTGATTTTATTCCAAAATGCTCAATATTTCTAGGTCTGCCCTTCAACATTCTAGGGAGGAGAAATCTTAAACTCTGATTTTTGTGTTTTGACTTCAGGGAACCCCTGTTTACACAGCAGTGTCTGAATCAGCCCATTGTTTCACTATCACAACAGAGACATCGCTGTGACTCAGTTCGGCTGTTTCCCCACCTTTGCCACCGAGAGTCTCCCTCTTGCTCCAGGGCTTTACCTGGCTGCCACAGAAACGGCCTGGCCGAAAACCCTGCACTGTGCCCCTGCCAAAAAAACTGCACTGTGCCCCTGGCAGCCAATTCCCTCACGGGGGGAGAGGAAAACTCATTTACACACCGTTGTCTCCCAGAGGATGAGGATTCTTTACCTGTGTGGAGGCAGCGGCGGGGTCGGAGCACGGCGGCGCCAGCCTGGACAGCCCGACACCCCCTGCATTCCCTGCATCTCCTGCATCTCCTGCATCTCCTGCATCCCCTGTATCGCCCTGCATCCCCTGCATCTCCTGCATC
>QVAJ01000379.1:129200-145468 GCA_003546035.1 Mixornis gularis | reverse complement strand
AAACTTGCACAGCAGGAGCAGGGACACGGTGTGAGCTGTTGTATCTGACAGAAGGTGGCACAGGGTGTCACAAAAGTGCTGGATCAAACAGGCAGGGAAAGGAAACAACAGGAGACACTTCACAGCTGTCCTGACTGAGGTTTGCAGCCGTTTGAGCACTGCAGGGACAGAAACTTCTCCTCGGGTCTCGTACAGAGCACGTATCCTTCTATTCATGGCAAACCCGCTCCAGAATTAGAATATTCTTCTCTGGAGCTTCTTTCTCCTCCCGTGTATTTATAGCCTCTTTCAATCCAGATAACGTGGCTGACAAAGCAGGATTGATTTGATTAGCATGTAAATAAAGCCTCATTGCTGCTCCTAGCTTGTCTGTCATGGTTATGTTTTGATGGGATTTCTGTCTGCCTTTTCTATTTACATCTGCTTCTTAGAATCTTAGAACCAYTTAGGGTGGAAAAGACTCCTAAGATCATCAAGTCCAATTATTAACCCAGCACTGTCAAGGCCACCACTAACCCATGTCCCCAAGTGTCACAGCTTTCAAATCCCTCCAGGGATGGGGACTCCAGCACTGCTCTGGGCTGTTTGTGCAGCTCCTGAGCCTGTGTTTTGGGAAGGGCTCAGGTCTCTGGGAATAAAGGTCCTGTGCTGAGATTTGGGACTTCCCCTGACCCAGCTGGGAGAGCAGGATCCCATCAAGGCCATCCCGCAACTCCCTCCTCATGAGGGACAGTGAATACWGGTGCACCAATATCTCATTTTTCAAGCAGAAAGGTTCTGAACAGCTTATGGGAGGAGGAAGGAATTAAAGCACATTCCACTGAATGCTGGGGACAGAGCAAAAGGAGCCTCAGATGGAGAGGTTCCAGATTGTATGGTCCAAGTAATGGTTAAATACATCCCAGAATTAAACAAACAAATCCCTTCTCCAAATAAACTCTACCACATCCCTGTCACTTCCAGAGCTGGGGCTGTTTGGAGAGACTACAGCGAGGAAGGATAAATCTGCAGAATTTTCTAACAGTGAGAGCTCCAGGACTGGATCCTGACAGTGAAAGATGGTTCACAATAACCTCTTAACAGGAGACAGAATCCCAATAAATAGAAGTGGCAGAAATCCACAATACAAAGCAGCAGAGCGTGAGGTAATACTGATCATCAGATAAACTGCTATTACCAACACAGGACTTAAAAATAAACACAGAAATTGTCTTGCAAAACTATCAGAAGAGATGCTGAGCAAAGGATGGGCTCTGTCCACATGAGCACATATGTGCACACTCACAGGCTCCAAGGATGGGCTCCCTGGAATCAGATGTGCAGTCAGCTGCTAGATCAGGAAAAACAGAACTTCTCATTCGAACTGAAGGGAAGAAATCACGTTTCTGAGGTTTASCCAGAACAGCATTGCAGAAAGGTTTTGTTAAAGCAATGCCACATTAGTTTGTTCCCAATGCTGGAGCAGCCAAGGGAATAAACATGCTGAACCTCCACACTGCTCGCTCTGGAAACAGTGGAAAGGGTTCATCTGATGTGAGGAAGAAAGAGAAGTGCAAAAAATAAGTTTAACTAGTGTCTCTCCAAAACAAATCCAACAAAYCTGGGCTCTCAGATGGAATGTTATTCTCCAAAAACTACTCCTTTACAATCCCTGAGGAAGCCCAGGGGAGGGCCCAGCACCTGGGGCACTCCTGGCCCTTCCATGCACTGTCAGGATCCTCAGGTGACCTTGGCAAAGCCATCAGTGGGTGCCTGGTGCCCCTTCCTGAGATGGGATGACATTTCTGCAGGTGACCTGGTGCCATCACAGGCTGCAGGCAGGAGCCACCCCGAGGGCAGGGACCAGGGATGAAGGAGCCAGCCAAGCCCTGCCATGCCTGCACTTGCTTGATAACCTCCCATCTTGGGGGAGGGATTTATTATTATTAGATGAGCAAAGAAACCACCTCAGAAACACTCACTGACTTTTGTGCTCGCTCTGGGCTGTGGAAATTAACGGGATGTTAATTTGTGACCAGAGGCAGAGCACGGTCAGTGGGGCTGCTCCTGTCCAGGTGCAGGATCCAGGAGCTGTGCCTTGGCTCCTGCTGGGGAGCTCCAGCCATGGCAGGATTCMGCACGGAGCCTCTGCAGCACAAGCCCTTGGAAACTCCGCATGTTGACAAATTTTATTATGAGCTAAATCACAATATATCCGATTAATCTCCCTGTTTGCGGCAGCAGGGTTGGACTGCAGGCTGACAGCCTGCATGCTTGGATCATATTATCCCGAGGAAGCACCGGCCAAAGGCTGCCTAATGGCATTTTCCCTCATTAGAAGGTTATTAGTGATTGCACTGGCGGTGCTGCGCYGCGCCCGACGCTCGGCGCTGCCTCAGGGACGGCATTTTCCACCCCCGTTTAGAGGGAAAGGGAGAGAGAAAGGTTCAGCACMGGGAGTGTCTGGGCAGGGGAGTGTCCATCCCTGCCTCGCTCACGGGGCCCTGCAAACGAGGGTCCATGGCCATCAGGGGGCAGGACACCAGCGGGACATCCGCGGGACATTGTCAGCGGGACACCAGCGGGTCACCAGCGGGACACCAGCGGGACATTGTCAGCGGGACACTAGCGGGACATTGTCAGCGGGACACCAGCGGGACACCGTCAGCGGGACATTGTCAGCGGGACACCAGCGGGACATTGTCAGCGGGAATGTCCCGGGACGGGGCTGAGGTGAGGGACTGAACCCAGCACACCCCGATGGCACCAACAGTGCACGGGGCGCTGCTGCTGTGACCAGGTGTGACCAGGTATGATCCCCACACCTGCCCTGCCCACACAGGCTCTGCCTGGCTGTGTCCCTCTGTGCCCCCCCTGTGCCCAGCTGTGTCCAGCTGTGCCCGGCTGTGTCTGGCTGTGTCCAGCTGTGTCCGGGTGTGTCCTCCTGTCTCCCGCTGTGTCCCACCCCTCTCCGCCCAGCACAGCCCCGGGACAGCCCCGGGACAGCTCTGGCACAATTCTGGCACAGCCCCAGCATAATTCTGGCACAACCCCGGGACAGTTCTGGCACAGTTCTGGCACAGCCCAGGGACAGTTCTGGCACAGTTCTGGCACAGCCCAGGGACAGTTCTGGCACAGTTCTGGCACAGCCCAGGGACAGTCCTGGCACAACCCCGGGACAGCCCCGGGACAGTTCTGGCCCAGTTCTGGCCCAGTTGTGACACCGGCAGCAGCCGGCCCCGACGGAGCCGTGTTGGCAGAACACCACAATTACCAGCCGCAGGAAATCCGGGTTATTATGGGTTTAGATAATAAAACCCTCCTGCCTCGGAGAGAAAAAGCTCCAAACCTTGAAATTTCCCGTGGAATGAAGTTAAAGAAAAGTTGACTCACTGAAATTGCTGCRCTTTAACCAGATTGGTATGCATGATATGAATATTAACTATAATAATGAAATTACAGTTAAATACAATATCCGCATTTAACATAAAATTAAACAACAAGACCATCAGTTCATTTGGGCACAGCCAGTGGGGAATTCAGACTAAATTAACACAGCCCACAAAGCATCTTAATTTGAAGAGGTGCCTGAAATATTGTGGTTCTGTTGGCAGATTTCTTAACAAAACCAAAGTTTTTAGCTAAGTTATGTGGCTCCAACAGTAATCCYCTTTTTCCTGGGGATCACAGTCCTACCCTAATAAACCCTGGACAAGGTCTGAGCATCTCCAAAACCCAGGACTGTTCCCAGCTGGCGGGACCACAGTCCCTGGTCCCATTTTGCTCTCCCTCAGCCTCCTGCTGTCATGAAAACATGGAGCAAAACACCACATTTCAGCAGACATTATCCCATTTCTGTTCAGGGTAATTTCTGCTCTCTTCTCGGGGGACGGACGCCTCTAATCGCAGCGGTGTTTTGAATCCCTCCTTCCCAAAGCCGACTCCTCCCTGGGCAGCCGGGGCTGCAGCAATCAGAGGTGGCGGGACACGAACCAGGACGGTCGCGCTCGGGGCAGGCACGCCTCTGCCTCCCTTATAACATATTAGCTATTTTTACCCATTACAGAGAGATTAAAAAAAAAAAAAGTGGTTTTGTTTTTTTTTTTTAATAAGAAGTACTTCAGGGAAAAAGAGACTGCACTGAAACCTTGGGTAATTTCTGAGCAGCTCATCCCCCACGCACACTCAGTGCCCCCGGCCCCTTCCCGCTGTCCGCCCCCTCCCGCCCTGAGCAGGGACTCGATGGGAAGGGCCGGGGGGGTTGTGGCTGCCTGTGCCCCCCCGGGGCCGCCCCAGCCCCGCACCGCCGTGTGCCCCAGTGCCGCTTGCCATTTTTGGCAGTCGGGCCCAGAAATATGCAGCAGACGTAAATAATTCCTTTTTCGCGGCCGGCCGAGAGGACGGAGCGCTGTCGGCACGGCGGGGCTGGGCGGGCCGGGCACCCCGGGCACACCGAACACCGCGGGGCCCTGAGCCATGGGCCGCCCGCCCCTCCTCGGGTGGGGGAAAGGAGAGGAAGGCAGGACCACTGGTGGGGTCCCGGGAAGTCTGCGATCACCATTACAGGGCCTGCAGTGGCATCACAGCCGGGCTCACAGTGGGAAAGTCTCAACCTGAGTATCTGAAGAGGGTCCCTGAGRCCGGCCTGGGACCAAGTGACCAAGTGTCATGTGGAGAAATGACCTCCCCCCTTGGAGCACAGTGTGACTTCACCAGCTGCCGAAGGRCCTGGCCGGCAGAGACCTCAGCACCGAGACTGCTGCTTCACTCCACTGTTTACTGCAGCTCTCCAAATGCGAGAAGACAAAAACCAACCCTGGAATACTTTCCTGGTGCCCTGAAAACAAAACACTCGAGAGTTTTGGCACCACAGGCTGATCCTCAGTAGGTGGAGATTTGCGCGGACCCCGGCTGAGCTCTGCTCTTTGACATCAGCACAAGAACTCGCCTGCGTCTGCAAATACCCGCTTATGCAATGCCCTAAGTACATTCCCTCGCTGCTGCTCCATAAATCCAGCCCTCTCCGGCCTCCCGGAGCCCCGGGGCTGCTCCACGGGAACTGGGATGTGCTGGGAAAACAGCGCTCCCTCTGTTCGGTCCCTCAGCCCTGGGGGTGCTGACAGGTGGGAATCCCGAAAGGCTGCCCCAGGGATAAAGACGTGTCCTTTTCTCTGTGGGAGGATTTTGGGAGGGTTTTCCACGTGYCACCCTGCAGCCTCTGAGAGCTGCTCCTCTGCCTGCCGGGGCACTGAGCTCCCCACAACCCGCTGCTGAGGGCCCTGCGAGCTGCACAGAGGGAAAAACCTCATGCTCATTCACTGTGGGTGAAAAAATATTCGCTGGAGGGCCCAGTTCAATGAATAATGAGGGGACAAAAGGGCTGCAGCAGCCCCAGCAGACTTGTTTCATGCTCARTGCTTCCCTTTTCCATAGCACTGATGGCTCTGGGAGCACTCGTGTGACAACAGCACTGCCCTGGGGACAGCTCGGGGGGCTGCAGGGGAGGGATGCTCACAGCCCCCTCCACCCCCACACACACCCGGGGCCCCTCTGTGGGTCCAGCCCGGCCTCTCCCCGAAGGGAGAAGCGACATCTGCATCCCCAGCCCTGAAATCTTCTCCAAGTGCTGAATCTGGCAGATCACCACCAAGGAGACTAATGGCCCTGCAGGCTTTGCAGGCTGCAAATGAGGGGGGTGTCTGCATTTTCCTTCTCGTGCTTTTAAAGTGTCCCCAGTCGCAGCTTGTGGCTCCAGCAGTGGGAAGGAGCTGTCATGGAAACCTCCAAATGCCCTTTTCTGGCAGCGGCTGCCGAGCACTCAGCTGAGGAGCATTCCCTCCCCGAGACACACAAATAGGAAATTACCCCTGCTATCGCCTGTGGGATCTTCTGTATGCCTGCAATGTAAAGATAAACGGTTTGGAAACCTGTGGAGCAAGTTCACTGCAAATGAGATTGGGCACAAAAGCACCATAAGCCTGAAATACAAAGAAATCCAGATATTCACCACTATATTTCAATCTTGTCCTAAGCTAATGAGTTTCCTTCAACGACATTCGCTGCCATAAAGGCATTTCCTGGTGCTGTGAGACTTCCAAGGGAAAAAAAGAAACATTTCCATCTCTTGCAGGTAGACCACAATTCCAATCATGTCTCAGCCAGGTCTCTTTTTGATCAGGCCATGGCAGAGCACTGTCAATAAGGCAGGAGTCCTCAGCTGAACGAGGCTGAGGGGCAGACAGAGGCAGGAGAGCTGGTGAGGGAGTGCTGGGCTGCAGCACAGCAGTGGGAGGCTCAGCCCTCAGAGCCTGGAGCTTCTCTGGTGCTGCTGACAGCCTCAAAGAGCTTGGTGAGCATCCCAAAACACGAGTGCAACAGAAACCCCACACCCTGCCCAGACTYGCTGAAAATTCACCTGCTTCTGATGCACCTGGCCCAGACATGTTATTTAAGAAAAATCAGCAGGTACTTAAACTGCTCGAGGTCCTGCACAGAGCCACCATCAGAGCACATCTCTTGGTGCCCAGGAGCCTTTCAGAGTCTGCCCAGGGATCAGGGACTGGCGTTGGCAGGAGGCTGCTGACAGCAGAGGTGCCCTCCTGGCTCCTCAGCTCCTGCTCTGGACACACAGCAGCTCCCTGGAGATGTGGGAAGGGATTCAGAAGGGCAAACGCCCAAACTTTCCCCTGAGCCCGGGAAGAGCCTCCCGACAAGAGTCCCTGCTGGGAGAGCCAGGCTCTCACTCCAACCACCCAGCCTTCACACCGAATTCCCCAGGACAGCTGCTGTTTTAATGAGTTCTGCAGAGGCCTGAAGCAAGGCCAGCTGATACGATCTGTGTGAGTTTACTGAAGCAGCCATCGGGGGAAATTTTGACAGAGCGATAAGCACCCAAACGTAAATCTTGTAACAAGAGTTACCAGCCAGTTTAAAGATTAATGAACAGCAGCAGCCCCTGTGAACAAGCAGAGCTGTGGGACTCTTGCAGAAGACACCGAGCCACATCCAAGGTGTGCCCAGACTGCAGGAACAGGGACAGAGGTGGGGTGGAAGCACCAGCCACAAAAGTACTGCACAAGACATCCAGCACGTGGCTTGCCTTTGGGTTTCTTCTGCTTAGTATTCGGGTCGTTTGACTTGCCTTGATGAGAGGAGGGAGAATTTTACAAGCCAGCCAGAAATTATTCCAACCAAACAATGCACGAGTGTTGCCAGAGCACACTGCAGGCAGAGCTGAGAGGGCTGGAAGGGAGAGGAGAGGGCCACAATTCATTTGTTTGAGCCCAGGACACCATTCTGGATTTCAGCACCCAACTGTGTGCCCACTGACCCCTCAGCCTTCTCCCCCACCAGCCGGGAGGGCTCCAGGCTGCTGTTCAAACACCACTTTCACCCCTGGCCATCAAAGGGAAGGGTCCTGCAGCAGCAGAGCATCGTCAGGGTACGCCCCTGCCATCCATTCCTTTGTTCGCTTGTTGTGCCTGGCTAATCTGTCTTTAATCACTTTAAATTAGCCAGCATTCAAAAGGAGATGCCATTTATAGGCTCTAATTGCCAAGCTCCTACCAGTTCTTGTTGCTGCAAAGCTCTTGTGCTGTCAGTCAGAGATGGTCCCTCGCTGCAAGATAACAACACAAAATTTCACTACACAGAAAGAGACCTTGGACAAGATCGGCATCTAAATAGCAGGAAGAATCTAGAAGTCCCTAATATCTTTATCAAAACAAGTATGTTGGACACACAGAATAACCAAGGCTGAGGGCCCAGGTTTGTCCCAGTGCTCCCTGGTGCCTCATTTAATTCTCATCAGTGGGCAAATCCTGGAAACACACTCAGCTACCTGGATTTGTTCCCCATCCTGTACCTGGGGGAAGAAATGAGCAGCACCTTCCTTCCCACCACTCGCAGCCAGGTGAGCAAGCACTGAACCCCAAAGCTCCTGGTGGCCTCTCAGAGCAGGGCAGGGTCACACATGTCCCCTTTCTGTCCTTGCCCACACAGGGCTGCAGCAGAGCAGCRAGAGGAGCCGAGGGCAGTGAAGCCTCCTGAAGCCCTGAGGGCTGGCTCAGGTCCCCAATGCCAGGACAGGGATGTCCCTGCCCTGCTGCAGGTCCTGGGTGGCTCTGGGCTCCTGACTCACAGCTCAGACCCAGCAAAGCTGCTCCAGGCTGAGCAAAGAACACTTGGGAAGCCCCTGTGGGCACCTGGAGACACCAGGAATTCAGGGGGGGTTGCTTTTCTCCCTCTTTCTCACTCCCCAGCCTTGGTTCCACGGACGTTTCTGCAGCACCAGCTGAGCCAGGCACTGTCACTGGTGGCTGGGAATGGTCCCAGTGCTCTGTGCTCTCCAGATCAGCAATTAAGGCCCCTCAGGAATAGTTTCCCCCCRAAGACTGCTTGCATGGAGATGCTCTGACCTCTCCTCAAGGCTCCGTGGGCTGGCAGTAAAGAAAACTGCAACAGATTCCTGGCCTTGAGTTAGCTGGGCTCATTTCAGCCAGGATCTGGTTGCTCCTTGCCTGTTTTCCTTTGGTTTTGCAGGGGCTTCTCCAGCCCCTTCCCTTCCTGCTGCAGCTCCCCTGGTCAGCAAACTCTGCCATGGCCAAAGGCCCCGGGACTCTCCAGCCCTTGGGGAGGGCTGCACAACCCGTGCTCAGCACAGACCCAGCTCTGCCTGCAAGRCTCCTCACAGCCTCCCTGGGAATCTTCCAGAGGCTCCTTTAACTTCTTTTTCTTTTTTTTATTTGAAGCCTACAGCTCTTTATTAGAATTTGCTCTAATCTTATTTTAATTCCTTCTGCAAAGTCTCTTGCTGCCTTAGATCTACTTTAATTCCTTCTGCAAGATCTCCACCTCTTGTTTTATGTCTCCATTTAAAGCCTTTTGGCCTAAGGTCCTGGGCTCTGAGCACGGCCCGGGTATTTGCTCCCTCAGATTCAGCAGCAATTCCAGCTCACAGCTTGTTCCTTTGAAAGCAGCCCCTGCTCCTGATTGCCAGATTTATGCCTGTTTGATCTGGATCAAAGTTTGGGGCCCCACTAAGATGACCCAATTAATAGGAAAAACTGACAAAACACTTAGGCATTCCTCTGATGAAATCCCACTTATTTATGCAGATTGAACAGCCCTGGTTCCCTGAAAAGGAGCAGGAGCGAGGTTTCCTTTCTCACAGCTCCGGGCGTGCATCAAACAGGACCCAGCCTCCCTAACTGCTCCTTTTAAACTTTTCTGGGATAACCCCCCAGGATGCCCCTCCTGATTTATTCCCCTCCCTGTCTCTGTGTCTCCATTCTTTATTCTCCTCGTGCCTAGATTGATGAAAATTCATCAAACAGCTGCCTGGAGGTCTTTTCCTCAAGCTGTACCAGTGAGCAGACAGAAGGAAAGGGACATAATTTCGAGGCAGAAAACCAAGGGGTCAGCTCCTGCTGACCCTGCAGCTCCCACCAGTGCAGGCTGGGGTGAGTCACTCCTTCCCTTTGAATTACATCCTCCCCTTTCAAAAATGAGGACATGACAAAGCCTTCAAGAAAACTGTGCTCTGGTTTGGACAGAAACTGCAGAGTTTGTAAAGGAACAACCTCGGTGTGTGCAGCCAGCTGTGCCAGAGCAGGTCCTGTCCCCTTCACACTCGTGACCATCCCCAGGTCCTCTGGGCTCCCGGCATCTCTCTCTCAAAGCAGGATCTCCAAATAACATCCCAGGTTGCCCAAACCCCCCTGGAAGCACCTGCAGGGGGAATTCAGCCATCCTGCAACTGCCTGGACTTGCAGAGGGGAAAGAGGGAAGGGAGAGGAGAGCTTGTTTTTCTGCTTGTCAGCCTTTGGAAGTGAAAGCAGCAGCGTTAAGAATTGCTCTGGCAGACAGAAAGACAAGTTTTCACTGGTGGTAAGACCTTAAAAGACAATTGTTTATTTAAACTAACTCAAGGTCRCAGAGATGTCCAGTTTGAGAGAACTCTTTTCCCCCCCCTCCAAACTGTGCATCTGAAGTCGCTCAAAAGATGAAGCAGGACGGTATGTGCATGTGGGAGGGCAAAGGAGGGCTGGGAAAGATGCTGGAGCCTGAAGAAAAGCAGGAGCTTTCTGTGAAAGAGTGCAGACTGGGCAGCACAGAGAGGTCAGCCCTCCCACCCAGCAAGGGCAGAGCTCAGAGGCAGCCAAAGGATTTCACCATCTCATCTTCTAGTTTTGGAAAAAAAGGATTCAATCTCTACCCTTTGAGTAGTGAGGATTGAAGYGCTGGGTTCTCCTAAATACCACAGTGTGTTTCCATCAGTGTCTGGGCACGGGCAGGGTGAGCTGGGAGCACAGCACAGTCCCTGGCAGAGTGTCTGAGCTGCCCTGGGCTGCTCGTTTTGTGAGCCCAACCCTGGAGAAGGGCACCGTGACCAGCAGGCTCCCTCCTCCCCTGGCACATGAGCCAGGAAAGGTCATGGGCATGGTGCTGATCTTTGAGTGCTGGATGAAAGGAAAACCAGCCAGCCCAAGCTCACCCTGTTTCACTGAGACCACAACTGGAACAAACTCCTGGGGCCCATTTGTGTCTGGGATGTGACTGCCCAGTGGATCCCTTGGGCAAATTGCTGCACTAAACTTTCACTGCCTGCTGCTATTTTGGAAGATGCAAACCATCACCACGCCTGCACATCTGGCCTCTCCATGGCTGAAGGGGGGAAATTTGGAGAAGTCATGCGGCAGAAAAGAGGTTTGAGCCCTTTTTTGGGAAGAAACTGCCTGAAGTGTTGGAATTAGAAGGTGCCTGGGCAAAGCTTGGAAAGTCAGATCTTGACTGTAAGCATTACCAAAGTGAAGACTCATTTTGTAATTGAAAAGAAAAAACTGTCAAAGCTCCTTGGATTWATGGCTACTGGAAACCACCTTCCAACTATTTTCTAAATTGGTTCTCTCCAAAATCAAAAGAAAGCTCTAAAGCTCTGTCTCTGCAGAGATTTTGCTAAAGAAGAAAAGCACAGTTTTTGGGATTTAAGTTATTTGTTTTCTCAGGGATTAGGTGATTTTTTTTTTTTCAATAAAACAGAAATTGACTGATGTCAGTACCATGGGAAATGGAAAATKTTTTATAAGAGTTAACTCACTGTATTCCTAGGCTTTCCTTCATGGATTTATATGCTTGGGACCGTGTATCAAACAGACCCATGACTTAGTAATTTCTTGGAGTCTTTGCAGATAAAATACCTTTTCGATTTGGCCCTTGCATGACACAAAGTGAAAGAGCCTTGGGAGCTGCCAGAGCCCAGCAGGTGATGCAGGGAGCAGACGGGATCCCTGGGACTGCTCTGCCCCGGGCATCTCTGCCAGGCACCCAAAACTCCACCTCGACGCCTTGGAGACTCCCTGCCCCTGCAGGTCCCATCCCACAACCTCTGTTGTTTTCACTGGGAAGGAGATGATCAATCCTCCCAGCACTGGGCTGTTGCTCCAAGCAMACCAGTCAAAGGCAGGAAAGATCCAATGACAGATTCCCAGCCATTGGATGGTGATGGGGAGCGATAATTAAAAATTATGGAGCAATGCAATGCCAGAGATATTGCATATGCTCTCAGGATAAAGCTGAACGGCTCCAAACTGGAAATTGTGCTGTTTTCTCTTGCCAGAAAACATTTGCAATTTTGAACTATCTTTTATCCTGACTGGTCAAATATCCAATATATATTTGTGCTTGCAGCCCCCCACAGCTGTGAGAGCTGCACTGYAGGAACAGTCTGTCACTGCCAGGTAGATCCAGGGGGTGAACACAGCCAGGTAGGAGATGGTCAGCAGGACTTTGATGTCTATAAATCAAAATATGTACCTGCTCAATAAATATATATATGCAGCCTTTTGCTCCTGCATAATGAACCACCTCAAAACCATCCCCTACCCAGGGCAGTCTGGAGACACTAAAGCCTTCCATGTGCCACATCCCAGCCTGGAAACCACAACTGGCTCATTTTCCAGCTCTAACAGCCCTGACCTCTCCCAGCCCTTCGTACACTCCCGAGACTCATACTTTTCTCAGGATCACAGTGAGCTTGTGTTTTCCATCCTCATGTGATTAATAAATTATGCTCTACAGATATTTAAGCAGCTCATGTTTATTTTTCTGTCAATAGAAAGAGAATGTTTATTTGATCTGGGAGCACTATTTTCCATTGTCTGAATTTAAACTTCAAAACAAAAACTTGAGATATTAGGTGATTTATGAGCCTCTGCTAAAAATAGCTCAGCCCACTCTCATCAGCGAATCTCCCATTTTGCTSTTAGCAGTATCCCAGCAAAGCAATGGGGAAAGAGGAATGGAAGTCCCTGGCTGCTGGCAAACACTCAGACCTTGGACACAGTGACCCTGCCCCTGCTCTGCCCAGACCCTGCAAACGTGGTGGGACCTCCACGCACTGAGCAAGGCTCCAGCTCTGACTCCCCAAGAAACATCAACAGTTTTTTGTTCAGGTCATGATAACTCAGTTTTAGTTCTTGGATCCTTATTCTCTCAGCTGTGGCAYCTAATGTGTGAATACCTTTTAATTTAACCTTCACCCCTGGGCAACARCTCCTGAACTTCACTCACCGCGTGGCTTCCTCCCTTCGTGAACCTACGAGGTACCCCAAGGAAAGTATGTTCAACCCTGGGATCTCAGGGCAGAGGGAGGAACAGGCACTGCACTACAATTCCCATGAATCCCTGCAAAAGTATTTCCTAATAATTYCAGGTTTTTTGGGGGAAAAAAAATCCAAATGATTTACAGGGGGAAAAAACCCCAAACGAACCCACTCCTGGAAACAACCCCAAACSCATTGTTGTGCTGAAATACAGTTTTCAGTTGGAAAAGAGCTTTGCTGGCCATTTTCCCAGCACCTGCAGCTGTGGCAGCCGCGCTTGCAGGGTCCGGGGAGGATGATGAGGACGATGAGCTGCTGCGGGCCCCGGCACGGTCCCTGTGCCGTGCGGGGCAGGTCCCGCTCCGCGCTGCGCTCCGGCAGCACCGCCAAGGGCCCCCCGGCCTTCCTCCTCCTCCTCTTCCTCCCGGGAAGGCGCTGGGAGCCATGTGCGAGGCAAACCCCGGCGCCGGGGCGGCTGGGGAGTGTGGTTCCCACCTCTATATAAAGTGATTTCCTGCGATGCCGGGCGCGGGGGCGGGATGATGTTTTCTGTCAGGGACGACAGCGCCGGGTGAGCGAGCGGCAGCGCCGGCAGGGCGGGACCAGCCGGGATGGGCGGCTGGAGGGGAACATCCCCCGGGACAGGGTCTGCCCTTATCCTCTGGGACAGGATCTGCTCCCATCCCTGGGACAGGGTCTGCTCTTATCCTCTGGGACAGGATCTGCTCCCATCCCTGGGACAGGGTCTGCCCTTATCCTCTGGGACAGGAACGGCTCCCTTCCCTGGGACAGGGTCTGCCCTTATCCTCTGGGACAGGATCTGCTCCCATCCCTGGGACAGGGTCTGCTCTTATCCTCTGGGACAGGATCTGCTCCCATCCCTGGGACAGGATCTGATCTGCTCCCATCCCTGGGACAGGATCTGCCCTCATCCCTGGGACAGGCTCAAATTCAACAGCTGGGTCCCCCCAAAATCAATCTGTTTACTTGGGTGCCTAGCAGGGGCCAACAGGCCCCTGTTCCCTCCTGCAGGGATGCCCATCCATGGATAATCTGTCTCGAGGGGGCAGTTAATGGCTCCCACTCTGCTCCCTCCAAAAATCCACCGACACCAGCTCCATGTGCCTGTTCGATGCCAGCTGTGCTGGTGACAGGGTTTCCTTCCCACGGAGATGGGACAGGACCTGTCCCCACCCCACCGTGCTGTGGCATGGCAGGTCAGATCCTGCATGGGGAGGGTCAGGGCTGTCTGGATCATCCCCCCAGGAACTCACTGGGGTGGGCAACCCAAGCTCATGGTCTCTTTCAGTCCCTAATTTCCGGAATACGTCAGAAAACTATAATTAAGGAGCCCTCCCCTTCTGGTGGAAGTCTGCTTGTGTCAACAGAGAGACTGGAGTATTTAGCAGACTTCTTTTTCCATCCTGCTAATTTTAGGCCCTTATATAACATTTCTTTCAATACAACCCAGTTTCTGTAGCCCACTGAAGGAGCGGCACTTCTCATTTGTCTTACACCAGTGCCTAAAATATTCCCCAGAGCCGGAGGGCTGGCTCTGTGCTCCCCACCACGCACGGGGCCAGCTCTGCCCACCACTCCACGATGTTTAAATAGCTCAGTTTGTAGAGGGACACACACACACAGAGCCAAAAGAGGGGCTGTGGTGGTGCAGCAGCAGCGCGGGATGAATAAAATCCAGTCACCCCCTGTCCCACACAGCCCCAGCTCCAGGCAGCCTCTGGCAAACGSCAGCAGAGAAGAGGGTTGAGGAGGTGACACCTGACACGCTGATGCCTGAACCTCCCGGTGAGCACTGAGGCTCCACATGGTGATGCTTCAGCTTTCAGCCCTCGCTGCAAACTCCCTCAGCCCCTTCCTGCGCTGTCATCTTTGATGAGAAGCAGTTCTTACCTTCCTAAGTAAACCTCAAAGTTTGTGATGCTCCAGAGCACATCAAAAATACATCAAAATAACTCAAACTCCCTTTGACGGACCACATAAAGTTTGCAATTTGCATTTCAAAGCCACAGTAAGGCATGGAAGSCAAAAGCAAACAAGGCAGCAGCAGACACCCAGACCTGTCAATTATCCCGCTGATTCTTTTGCACGAGGCTGGGAGAGCTGCAGCAATAMCTGCCTTGGGCCGAGCTCATCTCTGCCCCGGCGCCGCTCTACACTCAGCTCAGCGGCCCTACACGTGTAGACAGGATTTAGCTTTTCTACATACTTTTCCATGTGAAAAGGCTGCTTATCATCACCGGCATCACACCGCGGGGCAGCCTCGGAACACTTTGGTGTAGCACCGCTGGCAGGTCAGGGGGGACCCAGCCCGTTAACTGGTTAAAAAGGAAGGAGTTTTCATTACTACTGAGGGGAAAAAAAGAGATGGAGTTGCCTGAAAGCACAGAGAACGCTGGGGAGATGCCACTGAGACGCGACGTGTGAACGAGTGTCGGCAGTGGGAGCAAGGTGTGGTGGTTCCCCGCCAGAACCGGCTCTGCCCCCGCTGCGGGTGCGGATCCCGCGGCCCCTGCTCTCCCCTCCCTCCCCCGGCTCCGGCTGAGCTCAGCCTGTGCAGACCCCCCCCACGGCTCTGCCCTTCCCTCTGCACCCAGTCACACCTCGGCAGCCACCAAGGACTTCTAGAAAACCTCTGAATAAATAACGAGCACCCGATTTCACTTTACAGTAATTAATCTAGGGGAGAATGCACTAATTTGCCAATGCTGGGAGGATTTATCTTTCTCTTAGAAAGAAGTTTTGCTATGAAAGAGTCGTGGTAAGCCAATAAAACCTGAACTGCTGTATCTATCTTACACCAGCAACTGGTTTTAGCAACAGTATGGAAAGGGAATATTTTCTCTGCAGCACAGTGGTGTGGTCCCCTCCCCTAGCCAAGAGAGGAAAAGCTTTCTCTCCTTCCCAACAACTCCTGTGAAGATCTGGCAAGAAGACAAACGGTATTCCCCAGTCTTTGTGGGTGACTCCTGCCTTTCCCTGCCCTTCTCCTTCCTCTTAGAAGCAGCAGTCAAGCCTTTGGGCTGGGATGCTGTGCAGCACCTCACTAGCACAGCAGGCTCCTGGCCCAGGACTAGACCTCCCAAGCACTACCCTAATATAAATAAATATGATTCATAAAGCCTAACTTCGAATTTGGCAACTGATCCTCTGAACAAAGCTGGTGAGTCAARCTCTGCAGAGGTGGAACCAGGCACAGCCTTCATGATCCTGTTAGTCAGCACGAGGGAAATCATTGCCACTGCTCTGACGTGTGAACCCAGCACAGCTGATGTAAGCACGGGCAGAATGTTTGCATCATAACCCTGAACTGCTGGACTGTCTCACTGGGAATCACACCAGGAATGTGCTCTTTTCCAGCTATCCCAGCACTGGCACTGCTGTGCCAGGCCCTGAGCTGGCATCAAACTGCAAACTGCACACACAGCGGGGCTGGGAGCGCTCTCAGCGGGGACAGCCGAGCACGGGAAAGGACACAGGGGTCCCCTGGTAATGGCCCTGACACCCCCCGGCCAGGATTAAATGACAAAGGGGCCGGCCTGGCACAAACCCCTCTGCTGCAGGGGGAGCGCTGGGCTGGGCTGGGCAGGCGGGAATGGGGGAGATGCAGGTGGGGGAGGAGGGAGACAAAGGGGGAGATAAAGAGAGAGCACAGACAGAAGAGCTGCC
>QVAJ01000379.1:96913-120243 GCA_003546035.1 Mixornis gularis | reverse complement strand
AGGGGGACAGCCAGAGCAGGGAGTTCCTGTACAACCCCACTCCCTGTTTTGGGGATCACTCCCCCAGTGGCCCCTCAAGCCCTCCCTGCCCCTCAGAGCCCTGCTGGACACTGGGATCCCACCCGGGGTGGGCAGTGCTGAGGCACAYCCCCAAAAGGGGAAAGGGCCAGCCTGCTGATGGGAGCAGCACCCAGGGACACCCATCCACACCTTTCCACAGCAGTTTTGGCCTTCTCTGCAGAACATAYTTACTGCTCGTTTTGGGGCGGCATACACGAGCTGTGAGTCAAGACCCTGCTGCACTTAGTGCTGCACAAACACAGAACAAAAAGGCAGAACTTCCTACAAAGAGTTTATGGATTAAATTAATTACACCTATAACTCCTGGAAGTGGCATCGCCGTGCTCAAGTTATCTGGGCCATGAGGCAAATTTTCCAGAAGACAGTGCAAACTAAGATGTATTTCACAGCCACTTTACAGAAGCTCTTAAGAGCATCTTTAAAAATAACTATTAAGTCAAGTGGGTTTCGTTCATGGCCATTCATTCATAGCCAGAAACTTCAGCAAATGTGTTCTTYAGCTTAATGAACATGCAAAAATAATGGAATTTCACCTCCCCCAGTATCCAGCAGAGAGGAAAGAGAGGCCAAAGGCCCCTCTGGTGAGACCCRATGCACTTGCCCAGCATGATGGAAATCTGATATTTGAGCAGGCATGTGCTGGAGCTCTGGCCAGGGCTGCAGAYGTTAAATGAGACCATTCCCTGGGATTGGAGGAAGTCTAAAGTTACACCGATAGAATAACATTGTGTGTAAACACAGACACGGAGAGCACAAACATGTCAATTACCAAAATGCACCCTGATACCTGATGTGCTCTAGAATGCAGCACATCTTATGTTTGGGGGAAGAATCTCCTGCCCAGGACAGCCCCAGCAGAGCCCTGCAGTCAGAGCAGTCAGAACACACAGGAGTGCTGGGACTGTCAGTGCCTTGGGTGGCATGAGGAATGATGAGGCTCCTGGTCCTCACCAAGCCCCTTTGGCACCATCTCCTTTGGCCAAGGCAGGGCTAGCAGGGCTCTGACCAGTGGGAATTAATTGTAATTCCTGGATTACACTTCATCTGCTTCAAATTTACTGTAAAGGATCAAAATAACAGTAAGTAGGATCCAATATACCTGGAGTTACCAAACCCAGCACTTCATCCAAACAAACCAAGAGTGAACGCCACTCATGTCACTTGGCATCTCCTCCATGAAGAGAAATTAGAGGTTGATGTATCTGAGAGCCCCCGTGGTACCACAGGGTGTTCAGCACTCCTGGAAACTGGGCCCAGCCACGTCCTCCCAGCACTGACATCACMTCTCTGAGGGTACCCCAAAACCTGGCAGGTCCTTCCCAGTGCAGCCCCAGCCTACTGCTGTGTGAGCCCACAGGGACAGCAACACCTTCCCAGGGCACAGCTCCTCTCAGCTGAGCACTGCAAAGCCTGCTGACATCAACCAGACTCTTCCCTGGGGGAGACTGGGGGCAAAGAATGACTGTGTGGTCACTGCCCCGAGTTTAACTCAGCTCCCTGGCAGTAGGTGTGAGCTACAGCAGCAAACTGATGGGCATTTGCTGCCAGGACATGGGTGCTCATTTACTTTTCCTCTCTGTTCTACCCCAACAAAAACTGTTCCTAAGGGATGCCAGTCAAGGTAATGAGACGGAGGTGCTCAAGCAGTTCAGCCCAAGGACTGAGAGGAAAGAGCCAAGCTGAGCTTTGCAGGGCTTCCTAAAGCTTTGTGAGCAGCAGAGAAGGAGCAGCATTATGTGGGGACACCACAAACCCTGTGCAGGTCCCCTGGGTGTCAGCTGAGGGTGAAAGAGACCCTTTGTGGGACACTGCCTGCACTTGCTGGGCTGCCCCTTGCCCAGGTAACCAACAGAGGCTCTCTTGGAGCAAGGATCAGGAAATCCCATTGCTGAGGCTGCTTCAGAGAGAGCTGCTGCCACCAGCTCTGCTCTGAGCCAGGACACAGGGTCTGCTGCCTGTCACAAGTTTCCTCTTGCCAGCAGAGAAAATACTGCATTGGTCAAGAAAATCTCCTGTCTGCTGTGTCCAGCCTGTCTAACCCCCCTGAGCTCCAGAGGGAACGATGCACTGGCAGAGAAACTGCTGGATTCAAAAAAATCCAGCCACGGACTGATGGCATCTGCTCCAGCCTRCCCTGCCTTTCCATACCAGCTTTGCTCTTGCCTGTTTCTGGGAGATTTTCTTATTTACTSTGTCTTCTGCACTGTCAGATTTCAGTGCAGATTGATAGCAATAGTTACTGCACCAGGCAGGCGTGAGGATTACTTAATTAATGTTTGTGAAGCACTTTTAGATCCTCACATGAAAGCAGCTAAGGAACGCAACATATAATTATTATGTATTATTAATAAACTTCTGGCACATTGACAGGAGGGAAGACAACACTTCTTTTTTTTTTTTATTCTTTTATTTTCTGAAAAGATTCAACTTTTACGCTATGAAGGACAGATTTACCAAAAAATTCACAAGTAAGTAAACAAGGAGTGAAAGCTCCTTATTCCACCAGAAGGGAGACAGCAAACTCTGCCTGAGGAAGTGAGTTACACTCCTCATCAGTGCAGACACTGAGAGTAGCCAGGTATGGAGCAGCACAGCCCTAAACCAGSACAGTGGGGATGTTGCAGACATTTCTGACAGTGGAAGTGGCCAAATGCAGCAGCTCCAGGGAGCAGAGGGTTTGTTTAGTGTGTGGTCACTACGGCTGACAAAGGCATGTGCTGCCCAAGCAATGGAGTGTGCAGAGCCAGAGATGGACATCTTCAAACAAACAGAAGAATCACATCTGTGTGAACCAAGAGCTGACAACGTGCCAGACACAAACCCCGTCCCCAGAAATAGGAAGAAGGCCAATCCCAGCTGGATTCCTGGGCAGCCCCACAGAAGGGCTGAGCTCTCCTGTATTCCAGCTGCTGCCTGAACACTCCTGGCTGRGATCCAGCTGCACCAGGGAAAAGGGGGCCCAGGGATTAGGAGTGAACTCCAACTCTGCCCCTTTCCCCATCACAGACCCTGAGAAGCCTCTGCACCCTCTCCAGATAAACCAGGACACTCACTCTGCTCTACTGGACAAGGAGGACAGACACAGGATGCACCCAGATGGCAGGACAGACAGCCAGGGATGGACAGACACCAAACCACTGCAGGGAAGGACAGGAAAAGAGTGACCACAGTGATACAAAAGGGTCCTGAGGGATCCAGGCTGCTGCTCCTGGTGCCTTGTGCACATTTCCATTCCCTGGTTACGCTGCCATTGGATACTACTGATCCACCCAGGCAAAGCTCAGCTGGCACAAGGAAAAATCCCTTGCCATGGGAAGGTGCTTACCACAGTGCCTGCCCCTACAAAACATTTTGAGTGGTGATGATGCAACAGACCTCTTTGTTCACACCTTCAATTTATTCTTTTAGCAAAAYGAGGGTTTTTTTAAGAGATACCCACAAGGAATCCTGAGTCTGAACATTTGGTAAGCATAATCACGCTTTAGAAGCATTTTGCCTATCAGTACCAATGAGAGAGCACTTCTGGTGTTTATGCTGTTTATGTACTGCAAATGAGATTTACAGCTCCATTTTGTACAAAAATGAGCAAGAGCAAATGGACTTAAATAAAATAAAACAAAACTAATCTGTGCTTTTGGCTAGAGACTCTACAGGAATCCTAGTCCAAACAGCATTGAGTAAGTTCAACTCATAATTACAGGAACTGATTTTGTACAGCAGAAAAAAAGAACTTTCAAATAAATTGTTCCTTCAGTTTGCTGTGACTGTTCACCAGCTTTCCTCAGGGACGCAGGTTTTTTATCAGATTAGACAGATTCCTGATGGATGCCATCAATATTAGTTGAATACCAGCAAGTGCTTGGTTTTGGCTTTGCTGTTCATTTATCTTGCCCAAACACACAACCAAGAGCCCGAGTGCTGAGCTCAGGCCACCTTCCCCCAGTGCAGAGCCAGCAGCTCAGGGAAGGGCCACAAATCATCCTCAGCCCTCGGACCAATGGTCCACATCACTGGGCCAGAAGAACTGCAAACCCCAGCACAAACTCACAGGAATCACAGTGGGACTGGGAGAGATGGTGAATGGAGAGAGGGGGAACGCACCAAAAAACGCAAATCCATCTTCAGGGCCAGGCTGAAAGGAGCTCCCAAGCTGCCCAAGCCTTAATAGCTCCAACTGAAAATAAATACCTTCCCTACAGAGGTTGAGTTTGGTAAAAAGGAATCCCCACGTGGATGGGTGGGTTTAATAAAWGTTCATACATATCAATATACAGTATAACAGATCTATATTTCATAGCAGAAATGTATTATGATTTGATCATTTCAGCACACGGGTTTTTCTGTGTGTTAGTCTGACATCTGCACTCCCTTGCTGCTCAAAACTCTTCAGCAGCATCCCCTCCCTGGAGCCAGAGCTGCACAAAACCACCCCAGAACAGCCCTTCTGCTCTTAGATCTAGCAGAGGAAAACCTGCTGCTTTTCTGTAACACTGACAAACATTTCCAGCACTTTCCCTGCAGGCTGGGCTCATTTAGTGGGAATACCTGTGCCTAAACAGTGAGGGGGCTGTTTTCTCCATCCCTCCCCTCGGATGAACTGTCTGAGGGCTGCCAGCCCCCGGCCCTCTGTCAGATCTCATGGTGGGCAGTGCCAGGGACCACGGGAAGCTCATCTAGACCACGAAARTGTCCTGGTGATGTGGAGAGGGGGAATCCAGAGTCCCCCCCAGCCCTGCCCAGCCTCCCTCCCTGACCTTGGCCAGTGGTCACCTCCTCACTTTAAGATGGGGATAATACACATATCACAGGTTTGTCCTGGCCTTAACTAATCCATCTTTTCAAAGCACTTTGAGAGCTTTGCTTGATGAGCACAGACATTATAATACTCATCTGTTCCCAATACATTCAGTGGGAGTGTTGCCCTCCACAGAAGCAGGGCTGGGGCTGCTGGTGTTATTGGGGACCTAGAAAATAAATCTGCTTGGGAATCGAGTGCTTGGGGAGGGGCCACAGCCCGGSACCGAGGCACAGGGCTCACCCCCGCCCCTTCCAGCCCATCCCTACAATAAAGGGATAGATAGAAACCACAACAAGGCCTCCCCAGGGCCCGCTGGTAAATGTGTTCAGCAGGTGCCAGGAGACAGGAGAGGCCAAAAGGGAAGCCAGGACAGTGGGGAGAAAGCAGAGCTCAGGCTCAGGGGGAAGAGCTCAGCTCAGGGGGAAGCTCACTCCGAGGTTTAAATTGCTGTACTAACTGGGAATGCCGGGGGCAGACACGAGGCTGCTGCCCCAGGGGCTGAGCTTAGGGCAAGGCCAGCCTTAGGATGGAGAGTGCCAAGGCTAAGGCAGCTTGTGCAGCCCAGTGAGGCCGTGGGGTGTGGGCAGGGAGCCCTGTGCTGTCAGCAGCTCCTCAGCCCCTGGCACAGCAGCCTGGAGCTCGCTCACCCCCTGCCCCAGAGCTCTGCCCAGCCCCGGGGGCTGCTCCACTCCTGGGGCAAGCCCTGGGAAACCAACCAGCCCAGGAGGGAGCTGAGCCTGCAGATGATGTAGGACCCAAACCACAACACCTCTCAGCACATCTGATCCCTGTCTGCCCTGTCATGACAACACAGATGTGGAGCTTCTCGAGAGAGGGCTCATGTTAATGCTCAAACACAGCGGCCCCATTGTGCTGCTGCTGCTGCCAGAGCTCTCCACAGGGTAAATCACAGTGACTGTGTTTACTGTGGGAACTAAGTGATCAGCTGTGAACTTTCTTTGACATAAATATTTTGCCATTAGCAATGACAAACAGCAAYGCTCACGTTGTAAAAGTAACATTGGGTTATTCCCCTCCATGGGGCATTTGCATCATGAGAAATCAGAAGGAAATTGTGGTTGGAGAAATGGGCAAAAGGAAGAATGTGATGGCGAGGACATTTATCCACTGTGTGAGGAGAGTTAAGAGARGGATGGATTTTTCCAGAGAGCTCTGGGCTCTGTGGTGTCAGCACAGGGCAGGGCCTGGCCACACATGCAGGTGCTTCCCACAGGTACCCCCAAAGCTGCCCCTGCCCACCGTGCTCATCACACCCCAGCAGCACATCCTGGGGGCTGGGCACTTTCCTTCTGAATCCCATCATTACCAAACCTCTGCAGCTACAGCTGAACAAAACAGGAATTTTCCATTGTTGCAAGATCTTCCACTTTTTGACTGGTGATGTCGGCGCCTCAAACCCTGTCTGCTCTCAGGCTGAACAGGATGGGAGAGCACTGAGCAGCACTGAGGGGAATTAATTTCTCAGAGGTTTTTTCCAAAGGTACAAATGAGAGCTGGTGCTTTAAAAATAGCATCGACTATACTTCTATAGCACACGTCCTCCAAGGAATTCAGCCCAAGCATGTAAGGCTGTCACCTCCCTCCAGAGGCAGGCAGCCTCTCATGGATGGGGATGCTCAGGCAGCACCACAAACTCASTCCAGGCTCTCCTAGCAGGAAGTTACAGAGAAGTTAAAAATCCAGGAGTGTGCCAACACACACATGCTCATGCAGACTGGTRCTCCATGGCAAGTACATCAAACGAAATACAAGGCCCAACAATTAACTTTCTTTTTATAGAATTCTCTAGAGGCCACAGAGCTGCAGGCTTGGATCAGAAAGGGCTGAACCCAAACCATCTCCAGTAAGGAGTGCCAGGAACTGCCTGGATCCATGGGSTGAGATCACAGCCCTGGGGAAAGGGGAGGATCCCACCCGGAGAGCCCAGAACAAGCTCAGCCCATGCAGGAGGGGTGAGGGATGCAGGATGCAATGCCACAGCCAGACCGTGCTATGAGGACTCCCAGCAAGTCCCTTTAGAGCCAGGAAAGAACCACAGGACACAASTGCCAAGCTGGCAGCTTTACCAGGGTGTGGCTGGGGGTTTTCTCCCCCAGCTGTGGAGGCTTTAATGGAGGGCAGTTCTGGGAACTGGCAGCACAGCAACCCACTGTGGGAAGGTCCACTGCTGAGACACACACAGAGGACATTGCAGGGAACTAAACATAGGAATTAGGGCTCCCCAGACAAAAGATTTAAGTCCACTGGAAGGACAAGACCCAGAAAGCAGCAGCAGGATGAAAAGAGATTGATCCAGAACAGAAATCACTCGTGTGTCCACAGGACAGGGCTGTGCTAGAAGCCCAGAGATAAGCTACAGACCAAAGTGGCAAATCCCCRAGCCCAGGGGAGAGGCTTTGGAATGAGGCTCTGCTTTTGAGGATCTCTGAAGATCATTTTGGATGAAGGGAAAAAGTCTCCTATATATAGCAAAAAAGCCAAGGCAGTAGCTGCATCACACTAAAAAAATGTTACAGATGGAGGCAAAATATGGGCAATCTGCCTTTAATAGCCAAAGTCCACATCTGCCCTGTGAGGGGACCCTTGGAGACAGACAGGACAAGGCTAAGATGTGACCCCTGSGATTCGGGAGAGGGGTTTCCTCTGCCAAATGCTAAATTCGGGCAGGTTTAGAGATGAATGAAAACTGCACGCCATAAGGGAGGGCCAGGAATAGAAAGCCCATGTGGGGGAAGAACGCTCTAGATGTAGCAAATGCATCTCCAAGAGGCTTTTATCATTCTTATTTTGTCACTACTATCAACAATAATAAGAAAAGAGCTTACAGAGCATCCTCCCCAGTGCCTAGGCAATGCATCCAGAGATTAGCAGCAGAGAGCAGTGGGCAGCAGAGAAAAGCTGTTCAAGGGATGTAGAGGCATGCATAATGAGATTACCCAATTGGAGTTGCATGTTTTCAAGGATAAATGTGGTATCATTGCACTGGCAAAGGCAGAGCAGGAGCAGGGGGAAAGATGAGAAATAGCCTGTCAGGAGGGAGGGATCACTGCAGCTGAGCTCCCAACAGGACAGGGACAAGTGGGAAGTGGAGGCAGCGAGGAGGAAAGGAAGTGCACATCCTACTTGACATGCAGATATGCAGAGAAGCTTTTTGCAAAGTGGGTGATGTCATCGTGTTTTTCTCAGCCTTCAGGACAGCAAGAGAAAAATAGATGAAACCAGCACATGCAGAGGAGTCTGTAAGACGAGCAGACTTCCCCCCCCACACCCCGTGCAACACTAATTGCTCAAATATTGATCGGGGAAATCATTTGTAAGGACTAAAGGAGGAAAAGAAATACTTTCCTCTTAAGAAGAAAGAAGGGCAATGTTCTTGCAGAGTTGCTGGAAAGGTCCAGGTGATCAGAGAATTTCCAGAACCAYAGACATTAATCCAAGACGTTGAGTTGGTCTCATTTGTTATTTGTTTATACTGGAGAGCCTGAACAACTGCAGTCTTTTATTTTTYGGGATATCACACGAAGTCTGGTTGGAATCACAGCTAGGCTGGTTCTCCCAAGGGCCAGGCAGGTGAGACCCATGGATCCTAMCTGGCCTTGGTTAGTGGAAGCAGCAGCTTCAGAAGGGACTTTGGCAAGCCAGGACTGGCATCTGGGCTGAGGGGGACAGGAACCAGCTGCCCAAGCTTAGCCCTGGCAAGGGAAGGAGCAATTGGGATTAAAAGCCCAAACCAGAATGCCGGAGCAGGGCTAACCACTGCTGCCCTGGCAGGGACACCACRCCCCCAGGAAAAGCAGCAGCTCTGCTTGGCTTCTGGAGAGCTGCTCCTCTTTCCTGGCAAAAGGAAAACTGCCATGCAACAAAGTGAAAGAGCTGCTCCAGAAAATATCTGCACCTCGTCAGCTTCTGGAGTAAACCATGACAGGAGTGAGCACCAGAGTTCTCCGTGGTTAAAAATGGATGTTGTGAGTACACCAAAGTGCATGAAGAATACTATTTAAAAAACAAAACCAAGAATCAGCCACCAAACTACTAAGACAGACTGGGAGAATGATATAAATAAGCATGAACATGCAAAAACAGTGATTGCAGGAAGAGGAGAAAGCATCCACAAAGCCTGCAGTGAATGTTCCTCAGGCCAATAACCACAGGAAATGGGRGAAGCAGATCCTTTAAAACATATCCTAAGGTTAGAGGGAGATGAACACGGGGTTTTATTTAATAACTGCCTGATATTTTTGTTCTTTTGACAGAGGGCAAGTCCCTCGAGTGCTGCACTGTGCACACAGAGGTTTCCCTCCGGGCAGGTGAGTGCAGGGCAGCACGGAGCAGCCCAGCCCGAGGTACTGGGGCTGAACTGGAACCAGTTTGGGCACTGGTTGGGTGCCCCAGGGCCGAGCTGGAGCGGGGCTGTGTGTCTGGCAGCTCCCAGAGGGACAGAGGGACAGAGGGACAGAGGGACAGAGGGACAGAGGGACAGAGGGACAGAGGGACAGAGGGACAGAGGGATGGGGCAGCCCTGTCCCTCTGCTGCTGTGGGGTGACAGTGGGGCTGCAGCCCCAGCGCCTCCTCTGCAAACCTGGGCCCTCTCCAGGAGTGGGAATTGGAAAATCCAGGATGTTCTCTGCARTCACACACAGGGCAAAGCCTCACACATCAGTAACACCCTGCTTGCCATGAGGGGGTTGGCTTAAAGGCCAGACAGAGTATCAGAAGATATGGGTAAACCTCCAGTGGACAAGAAAGCAACAAAAACTAAGGTCTGGAGGATTCTTCTTCTCTTATTTGAATGYTGTTTTACACCCTGGGGTATGCCACATATTGTCCCATTTAAATAAATAATAAAATCCGTAAAAAACAAAACTGACAAAAACCATCTAAGAATTAAAAAAAGGCAAACCAAAATCCCTGGAAACCAAACAAATGAAAACCAACTCTGTCTGTTCAAGTGGTCCCAGTGTAACCCTGGGGTCAGCTGGTGAGGAGGGGTCAGGTGAGGTGATGTGCAGGCAGTGTTAAAATACAGCCAGTGCTGACAGCCAAAGGCCCTGGTCTGGCCTGGGGGAGAASCTGCACCTGCACCATTTTCTGGACTCCTTAAAGAGGACATGAAGGTATCTTGCATTTGCTGCATGGAAACCCCTTTGCACTGAGTGGCACAAGTCTGAGGAGAGAAAACAAGCCAGAGTAGTTCAGATTTCCCCAGCAGCGGTTTTAGGATCTTGCGTGACATGAAACCCCACAACAGTTYACTTTGTTCCCTTTCCACAGGAACAGTCTGAGCTCCCAGACCTGGCAAAGCAGAGAGAGTCTGGCTTTAGGAGAGGTGACAGAAGTTCCCAGAGGCCCTGCAGAAGTGCTGCACTGAGCAGGCAGCTGGGCAGAGCTGGCCAGGAGCTGTCAGGGCTCACGTTCAGCACACACAGCCTGGGAGTGCCTGGGCACAGCTGGAGAGGGCAGACTGCAGGTCAGCCTGCCAGGTCCCTCTCCCCACGTCCTTCCTTCAGGAGCTGAAGAGTGAGTCCAACCTACTCAATACTCAGGATCACCTTCCCTATTGAATTCTCGGGAAGGTGACCAAAGCAAAGGGATCTTGTGGCAGGAGGGAAAGGCAATCCACCAGCAGGGAGCAAATCGGATCAGGAATGGGCTTAGCAGGGCTGCTGGCCCTGCCWGCTAAGCTCATTGTTCATCAGGCCTGTTTGCCCTGCTAACACATGAAATGAGTGGGAATCTGTGTTTGGGAACTGCTGGAATATTTGAGGCTTGAGAACGCACAGCATCCCTTCCATTGCAGTAATGAAGGCACGGAATGGYAGCTTTAAATGCTGGGGGTAATGATGCATTACCATTCCCTCCCAATTAATCCAGAGCCTGCAATGCCGGGTGCATTTACTCCAAGAATTTTCTCAGAAAATGAAGCTAGAGTATTTCATTTATAAATCACAAAAGACACTTATTTGGCAAGAATGACCCTTGCTCATATACAATAAATCATGAACATCAACAGTCTCTAATGGATTTTGAGTCAGTGCCACAGACAGCAAAGCCTGGGGCCTGTGTTTCAGGATTGCAAGACTGTGCCAAAGGAGCCTTATAAATTATTAATGTGTTCATCACGGTGTCATCTGTGCCACTGGAGAGACAGAGACACTCTGGGGCTCTGTTTGACATTAAAAAAAGTGATAATGGGTTCAGCAGGCAGACCATGCCTCCCCATGCCGGGCTGAGCCAGTCCACACCTCACAAAATCCCCAAAGTTTCATGCATGCTCTTGGTTCATGATGTGCAGCATTTGGAGAAGAGAAAAAAAAAAAGAGGTAAATAAACCAGTTTTCACAAGTAGCCCATCCAAGCCAGACTTCCTCAGGGATGGAGCCCAGGTCTGTGTTTGCAGATGTTTGTACAGAGGTGCATTACAGAGGTAGCCAGGGCTGCTTGTGCCTTCTCTGCCATACAGTGAGGACGTGGGTATAGAGAAAATTCAAGTTTTGGTCCCTACTGCTCAGTCTCTCATGCTTTTCAGTTATTCATCCCACAGTTTTCAACCTCTCCCCCTTCACTTTTGTCCCCATGGTTACTGAATCACTGTGTTCGCAGAGATTTTCCTCACTAAAGAAAATGTGACTAACATGAGGCAGCTAAATTATCAGAGCCAACTCTGACATTGGTTTCTCCCAAAATGGATCTTATCTTCAAAATGCCTTCAAGCAGATCTGTCCACTGGAACCAACTCCAGAGTAAGCAGCGCTTCAGCTACTGACAGAGACAGAGCTGCTGCATCACTTGCACAGGGAAGGCTTRAAAAGGCTGGAATCAGGTAAAGGATGGAATTCAAACACCAGCTTCAGCAGACACACAGCCTAGGAGTGTGTGATACGAATATGTAGGAGATACATTTCAATACAAAAAAAAATTYWAACTAAGCCCTGGGATGGAAGGYGTCATTTCCTCACTGCACCTGGGTCTAAGAGTTCAAGCAGAAGTGGCTTCCTCAAAGCCAATTTGGTTAAGCAGCAGAAGACACACACGTTTTAGGCCCAAGGAAGTCTCTATCACAAACTGCACCAACRCAGGCCAGTGGGTAACAAGTCTGAAATGTCCAGACACAGCAGCCTTTGCACACTGAGCCACTGCTCAGAGGAGCTGCTCCCACACTGCCCCGGCTGCCCCAGGGACGCTCAAACCAGGTCCCTTCCAAACTACCAAAAACCACCCAAAAAACATTGAAATTCATGTGTATGTGAGAGGCCTTYGTCTCCTTCACTCTCAGCATCCATCCAGCCACCAGTGCCCAGGCTGTAAAGCAGGGGCAGAGGACAGCACCTCGGGTTAGCACCACGAGCCAGCAGACAACGGAGGTGTGGAGCTCTTACCTTGGCCGCTACCGAGGAGTTGGGCTTCTCCAGGAGGTCCCAGAGCTTTTTCCTTTTCTCAGCACAGCAAGTGTTATCGAATTCCTCCCCTTCCCTTTCCCTCAGGGTCTCTGCTTCTCTCTTCAGCTCCTCGTTCATCTGCTCTTTCTTCTGGTGGTAGCGGGCCTGGCAGCAGGACTCCAGGTAGATCTCRTCCACCCCCCAGTAGTCCAGCTCCTGGCTGAAGGACAAGGCGCACATCTCCTCCATCATGTGCAGCTTGCCCGTGCGATAGAAGTTCAAGATAGAGGTGAATGCCCCGGGGTGCCTGTCGAAGAAGTACTCGTTCTCCTCCAGGTTGTAGTCGTCGCAGATCTCCATGAGGGAGTCGTGYGTGTTGCAGTCTCTGAGCTTTCCCAGCCTGGTCCGCGGCAACCTGTCCAAGGTCCGCCAGAGAACCTCGTGGGCCAGCCCCCCCACGTTGAGCTTGACCCTCCGGGAGCAGGCCTTGCTCCTGACGATCTCGGTGGGGTCCGGAGGCAAAGAGGTAGTAGAGCGAGATCCATGCTTATTCATCCCCAGAGGCATCGCGGGTCCCCGTCGGGCTGGAGGCTGCAGGGTGCGGCGCGGGGCAGGGCGCGGGGCCGGCTCTGCTCACCTCTCCTTCCCCTCCATGCCCCGGAGCTGCAAGAGAGGCCGCGCCTGGGTCCCCGCCCGCCCCGCTAATCTGCGGGGGGGCGGCGGCGCTGTCCGCCCGCCGGTGCTGAACCGAGCCCGGCCCCAGCCCGGCCCCGACCCGGCCCCAGCCCGGCCCCAGCCCGGCCCCAGCCCGGCCCCAGCCCGGCCCCAGCCCGGCCCCAGCCCGGCCCGCTCCACGTGCGGCCCGGCCGCTGCCGCCGAGCTCCCCCGGGCGGCGGCCGGGGCTCCCCCCGCCCCGCCGGGCTGCGGAGGTCGGGCACGGCCCCGAGAGCCTCTCCGTGTGCCGGGTCGGGCGCGGAGCTGCCCCGAGCCCCGCTGGGCGATGCGCCCCGAGAGGCTCCGGGGGTGCGCCGGCACCGGGCTCCCATCGCCCGGACCCCGCGTGTCCCCACGGCCCGGTCCCGGCGGCTCCCAGGGGTGCCCCCCGCCCTGCCCGGCCCTGCGGGCTGTGGGGAGATGGGGAGGCTTTTAGTAACTCCAGCCTTGGAGATTTCCCGAGGAACGAGCTGGGGCAGGGAAAAGGGAGGATTTACAGCCGCTCTAACGACGCGCTCTGCCTCTCTGGGCTGCCCAGGGACGCCCCCCAAACCCCCCACACCGGCCTCTGCAAAACCGGGAAAGCAGCGAAAACGGGAATAAGGAAAAGCCCCGAGCCTGCCTTGGGGAGCCGGCGGCTCCTGACAGCCCCGAGCACTGTTGCTTACACAAGATGGCACGAAGASAAACCCCGGCGCCGACAGGAGCGGCTCCTCCGTGCACGGCCGGCACGGCTCGGGGCTCGGCCCCGTCCCCGCACACCCCGGTGCCCCCAGCCCCAAAATCGGACCCCCGCCGCCGCCGCTCACGGGGAGAGGCTCCGGTGGTCCGGGCCGAGCCCAGCCCTCACCTACCTCCTCCTGCGGGCTCCCGGCTCGGCGGTGCGGGGTGTGCGGGGCCGAGGGCGGCTACATCCTGCGGCGGGGCGGGCGGCGGGGGCGGCCCCGCTCGCATCCCCCCGCGGGCAGCCTCAAGGCGGAGGGATGGCGGCGGCGCTCCCGGCTGTCCGCGGAGCCCAGGGGGAGGGGAAGGGAAACGAGGTAAATCGGATCCTTCGGCAGGAAGCTTTCCCAAGGCCTTCCCTCGGCTGCGGCTCCTCGCTCCTACCCACAGCCGGCGCCGGAGCCGCGTCTGCGCCGCCCCGCAGCCCTCCCTGCGGGCGGACACAGCGGAGAGCCCCGGGGCCGCCCGCCGCCGCCTCGCCACCGGGATCAACAAGTGCAGCCCGCGGCTCCGTGCGCGGCTGTCCCGGCGCGGGGCGGAGGGCTCGGGGCGGGGGCCGGGCAGCTCCACCGTGAGCCGGAGCCCAGCATTGCAGCGCCGGGGCCGGGCCCGCTCCGCCGCCCCCTCCCTACGGCGGCTCCCGGGGCCGCTCCGGCAGCTCCCGGGGCCGGCAGCCCTGCCAACGGCGGCCCCGGGAACGGCAGCGGCGGGTTGTGCCACGGCAAAGGCAGGACCGGAGAGAGCCGGGCGGCCCCGCACGGCCCCCGCCGCCTCCCGGGTGGTTCCGAGCCCAGCTCGGGGACGTCGCTCATCACCCCACTGCGAGGGCGAACCGGGCCCTCGCCCCCACCCCGGCTGCCCCTCGTCCAGGAACGAGCCCGCCACGRTGGTTGCAGATATGTGCAGAAACAGACAGGAGGAATGGCAGTGGATCTCTGCTGCCGGTTAGGACTATAAATATAATGTAAAGCAGCATTTACTAACCTGCAGAAATAGAGAAAAACACAGCAGAAATAGAGAAAGCGTCGACTTTCCAGGCAAGAGCACAGCAATCGAATATTCCTCTGCCAGGCTGTCCCTCGTGCCTTTCCTTCACTCCCCCCGGGGCAAAGAGCCGTTGGCATCACTTGATGCAGTTCACCTGTCTGGACTGGTGTACCAGGGSCACACAGCTGTGCCCTGCTCTTGCCTTCATTACTCCTGGACCCTGGACTAGTGACAGTTCCTGAAATTGGAGCCTGGTGTCTGAGTTTGTGTGATTAACCAGGAAAAATGACCCCCAGGGCTGCTTTTCCCCATTTTCTCTGCTTCTCTCACTCGTGCCTGGCTCCTGATGCCCAGTGTTCTCACTATCAGAGCTAGACTRTTGTATTTGGTGTTTGAATGCCTACGTCTTCCCTTCTGAAATGCCAAATGGTGCTTTTGTCCAGTACTTCCCCCAGCTGTGTATCAGCTGTATATTTAGGAATTCCTTACAAGAAGTTGGTCTCTACCTTCCTTTTGGAGATGAGGAAATTAAGATATAGAAAAGCAAGATCACCCGGAAAGGGGTGGAAGGAAGAATTGGGAACAAAACCTGTTGACCAGCTTAATCCCAGCTCAGTGCCCCTCCAGGGAAGCAGCTCCTCCTACCCCATGAATGCTTCCATTACTGGACAGACATGAGGACAATATTCAGAGCTCTCCTGTTGCTTTGTCATCGTTTCACCTCCAGACCCCACTTTAGTCTTACAACAGAGACAAAGCCCCTGAACAGGGTGAGGAAGCTCAATCTGTTAACGATTACAAAATGYTCTGAAACTTCCATCTGGCAGGTGCCAGGGGAGAGCAGGGGTTTGTCAGCACTCTGACATAACCTCCCCTGTGATGCCAGGAGGGAAAATGACACGTAGCCTAATGCAGGGAGATGCCTCAGATGCGCCAGAGAAATCACCGGGGGAGAGGCACCTCGGCTTTGTCAGCGGGGCTTTTGTCCCTCCCTGTGTCCTTCCCTGCCGCTGCCATTCACCTGCTCTGCCCAGAGGCTGCAGGAGCAGCCSTGGAGGGGCAGAGGAGGGGCCGAGGGGCAGCACAGGCTCCTCCAGAGCCGGGAGCTCCCCCTTSCACGCAGCTCCTCTGGCCAGTGCTGAAAATGGTACCGAGGAAGCTGGAGAGGGGCCCTGCCCGGGGCAGCCCCTCCAGCCGGCTCTGCCTGGGGTGATCCACGAGGCTCGGAGAGGATGTTTCCACCCCCGGGACATCTGTTCCCTGCAGCATTTCTTGTCCCACGGGAAGAGTTTGTCAGCAAGGGGCAGTGCAGGCCTGAAGATGCAGAAATGTGCATCCTGCTCGCTCTCTTCCAAGGTTATTTCTCCCACTCTTGGTTTGGACACACATTTCAATTGATATTTTTGTACTCTGAGCTTTGCAAACTTAATTTATGGTTTGTTATTTCCCCAGCCTGTGGAGCCAGCCAAATGTTTGGATGCAGTTTGTGCAAACCCTGTTTCTCTCCAGGTATTACATCAGTTATTGACAAGGAAACACCTCAAACCCCAGGTCTGTCCGAGGAAATACACAGAGCACAGCAAAGAGACGTTCTCCTGGCCTGCATTCAGTGGCATAGACACACCTGGATTGCACTGCCAGGAGGAACAGGTCTGTAAGGCAGAGTTTGTTGAGCTTCAGCATGAGAGAGAAATAGGCTGAGYCCAAATGTGGAAATAAATATCCCTCTGCTCATCTGCAGTGGCTCCTCTGCCTGCATGAGGGAAAGTACCACCTCTTCCCAAACTCCTGTGCCTGTGAGAGTCTGGCACCTTCCTGTCCATGCTGTGAGGCAAGAGGGAAGGCTGGTTTACATCATTTTACTGCTGGCAGGAGAACAAAGGGCTGTGAGGAAAGGAAGGCTCCTGGCCCCTCTGGAAACCAGGGCCCAGCCCTGTCACAGCAGTGGCACTGGGACAGGGGGTCTCCTGCAGACAGGGGGGCAGCAGCTTTGGTGGCCCCCCAGTTTTGGCTGGTTCCCCATGGCTGAGTTYCACGTTCTGAAATGAGCTCTCAGATGTAACAATAACCCACATTGTTCCTGCAGCCCAAGGGCCTCGTACTTGTCCTTGGGAGTGGGAAAGGCAATCATGCACAATAAACTGCCTCTGTTGCAGAGCGTTTCCTATTATGTCCCTTTAAGACTYCCCTCAGTTTCCAGGGATTTTCTTTCCAGACTGGAAACACTTTAGGTACAATGGAGATTTTCTTTTATAGCCCGAAATTCTTTCCCTTAAATGGGGAAAAAAATTATCGGGTTCCTTGGCAGAGATACATAACAAGTGTTGAAAAGTGCAAAAAGAACTGAGGTAGATGGTGCTTGTGCTACTGAGGGCCCGGGAGCATGGACACACTGGAATACCAGAGGGAAACTCTGGAAGCAGACAGCAAAATATGATCCAAAAATGAACCTTAAAGAAAGATGTAGAGTTGAGGTTTTCAGCTTGTCTGAACTTTTTGGATGCATTTTGAAGTCCCAGGAGGGCCCCAAAGCCCCTYGTTCCAGGCTGGCTGGAGGAGGGGCAGGCAGAGCTGCACTCTGCTCACCTGGCACCTCTGCCAGGGGCTCCTGCTGCCTCCTCAGCCTTGGGCMCCCCTGGCCTTGGGGAGGAGGGCAGGAAACACCCCAGTGCATGTTGGTGATCAGAGAAGCTCCTGGTTCTGGTGCCCACAAAGCACATCCAGAGCCAGCCCCGTGGCTCCAGCTTTGCCTTTCCCAGGGTGGTCAGTCTCTGTCTGTGCTCACTGACCACAGGGCTGACCCTGGGCTCCTCTTCCCAAGGATGGCTCCATCAGACCCACCTTTCCTCTTTCCTGGGTGAAGGTGGCTCTGGAGGGCACTGGGAGCTGAGGAAGCACCAGCCTTATACCCTAAGGTAAAACTTCACCTCCTGGCTGTGTCTGTCTTGTTCACRTCGGGTTTGAGGCCAAATACAATTGCTTCAGGAGGGAAAAGCACACAGACCTTTCTGCTGGTTGAGGAATGATCCCCCGTGGGTCGATTTGTCCCTGTCACCCATCAGCTTGGGAACCTGCAAAACGATCTGAGAAATCTTCTCCTACCTGCAAACACTGTAGGAGACAACACCCCAAATTCCTGGGGCCKCAGGTCCCTGTCCCTCCCTGGAGGGACCAATGGCAGCAGGACTCCCCCAGCCCCTGCACCATGGGGGGACTGGGGGATGTTTCCTCCTCTTGGCTTTCAGTGTTTGGGCAGAGGGAGAAGCAGTGCCTGTAATCTGTTATCCAACATTTAGCTGTAAGCACTGAGCCCTGGGAAGCAATTKGGCTTGCCATGTTATTGAACAAGTGTGGATTTATTAGCCCCTGAAAGGCTGAGGGCTTGCATTAATCATCACTCAGTCAGGAGGGAGCAGAGCTGGAGGGGTCAGCAAGGACATGTGGCCTCATCCACCCGGCCCCTTCCCAGCTGCTGGGGGTTGCAAATGGCCCTGCAGTGGTTCCAGCCCTTTGAGGCTGTGGCACATCACCCCAGGGATGGGGCAGTCTTTGGGGACAGCCAGGTCCAGCACCCAGAGGCAGCAGCATTCCCAGGAATTCGTGGGCAGGACCTGCTCTCCATCCTCACAGCAGGGCAAGAGAGGTCAGGTTCCCTCCCTGAGCTTGGGAACAGCTCCCTGAGCTGGGGAGGTGGTGATGAGGTGACTGTGACCTGGGCGTGTCCCTGCTAGGATTGACTCCTGCCCCACTCCCCCTGATCTCCAGCCCTGGCCTACCTTGTGCCCAGCYCCTCTTTAACAAGCACAGCTGAGGGCTCAGCCTTAGAGGCAAAGCAGACACTGAACTCAGGCACAGACAAAATCTGCTCGTGGTCTAACGCTGGGAAAATGCCATCAATTGAAYGTCCTGGAGCTCAGAGAGTTTCCTGAGGATAATGAGGACAAGAATCCCTCTGCTCTTGCATATGTGGATCCTAAAAGTGGATATGCAGTCAGAGAGCAATCTCACAGGGCTCCTGGGAAGAAAGTACCATAACATTCCYTTCCAGGCTGAGGGATGGGCACCGTGGGATGGGGGATGAATGAGCAGCTGGATGTACTTTAAATCTGAAGAGATGTCCACTAGTGATTCCTACCAAGGCTGTTTGCCCTGACCCTGTTACCCCGACAGAGGCTGCTGCTGTCRGTGGCAGAGGCTTTCAGAGCTGCACACTGAGGTGAGAATGAAGCTGATGGCTCTATCCAMCAGGTTAAGCTTTATATGGCTCACCTTTTATGAGAAACTGGTAGGAAATAGGCAGGTCTTGAAAAAAGTTTCACRAGAGCAGCCCTGCTTGGCCACTCCCTGGTCTGAACTGCCCTAAGCCTTGAATAAACACTCTCCTTCTCCCCTCCTTTGTGCCCTTCCAACAGTAAAAGCTGGAGCTGCTTTGGGGTCGGGAAGGCCTCATACCAATGGCTGTGAAGGGACACGGCGAGGAGGGAGTCAAATCGAATTTCAAGCAGCTGCTTAATGTTCCTTCCAGTGCTGAGGAATCCCAGTATCCCTGGGGAGGAGGCACGGGGAAAGTCCGGGCATCCCCTGCCACCAGAGGGGCTGGCTCCTCGTGGGGAACAGCTTTGGTCTCAGTGACATCCAGTCAMAGCACAGGAACAACAGACATTATCTCTGGGAAGGGCCACTTCCAGCCTTTTTGGGGTCGTTTTGCATCTGTAACTCGTCTTTAATAAACTGCGTTTTAATTTGGAGGATTATGAAGATCATTTTAAAGCAGCTTATCTAACACTCTGTTCTCCTTCCCCGTTTTCCCCAAAGTGCTGGTGGGTGATGCAGAAGGCTGCAATAAGCCTTTCCTGAAGGCTGCCTCGGATTAAACTCCTTCACTTGGGACAGCGCTGCTCCGCATGAATTTTAATGAAATGCCCTTTTCCCTGTACGCGCCAGTTCTGCAGGGAACAGGATCCGGCACCGGCAAACCAGAAAGGACGAAGGGGATGTGCTGAGGCAAACTGAGAACCCTGAAACCGCCTCCCGAAAACGCAGCTCGGCTTCCCCGGCCGGGCAGGAGCGGAGCGGGGCGGGCGGGGGCAGCCCGGAGGGGTCAGGGCTGGGTTTGCACATCGGCCCCGCACACGGCCCGTGGGCAGCGGCACAGCACGGCTGGGAACRGCCGGCCATGGAGCAAGGACTGCCTGAGGCTGACCAGGAGGAGAACTGGGGAGCGGAGCCGTCTGATGATCACGTTTTGGATACTTGGCTGGCCCCTCTTTAGGGTGCYGGTGACATTTTTCTTTCCCCTTGGGATCTGCAGCCTGAGATCCCTCCTAAAGGCTGCYCTGTGTGCTGCATCTCCCAGGGCATTTCTCAGTGTCCACGTTGTTTTGGAAGAGCAGCAGCTGGAAAAGGTCAGAAAACAGCAGGTTTTTTTTGGTTTTTAGATATAGCCCAGCAGTGAGTGCTTGTCCAGGGAGCAGAGACCCCTGCCCAAGTCCTCCAGCTCAATGCCCTCCCTGTCCTCAGGCACCAAAATTCCCAACAGCCTCGCAACAAAACCTTTACCCCAGCACCTGACCCAGGCGTCCCCTGCCCCTCATCCTCTAGCATGACTAAACATCTAAAAAGGTCAACAGCTAAGAAATCTCTACTCTCTCTGAATCCCCGTGGCCCCTGGCACAGCGAGGTTTCTCTCCCCTCTCCCTTTGTGTTCTGTCACTCCAGTAACCCAAGCAACACCAATACAAAGATCCCTCAGAATTGTCATAATAGAGATTTTTATTTTAAGAGAGTTGTCAGGTACCTAACAACTGTACAAAGATTCCTCAGGATTGTCATAATAGAGATTTTTATTTTAGAAGAGTACCTACCTTCGTCTTTTTCCATTCATTAAATATTAACAACACAATTAACAACAGCCAACCTAATGCAACATTTAAAAGGCCCTCAATTCAAGCTGTTAAGGCCCATTAAACCAGGAAATCCCAGCAAACTCCCAAACTTGACAATAACCATCATGTTTGAAAAGCGAGCAGCCGTTTCAGTATTTCAGTATTAAAAAAACCCCAGAGGTGAAGAACCGAGCCCACCCCAGCCCTCACTSGGCCATCCATCCCGCTCCTGGCTGCTCCTCAGCCTCTTTTCCCCTTGCACATAAAGAGTGAGGGTGGTTCTTCACCGAAATCAATGGAGGAGGTTAATTAAACACCTCTGCTGAGCACCACGGCTCCTGTGCATCCCCGTGTGTGTGTGTGTGATTGTGTGTGTGTATGAGTGTGTGTGAGTGTGTCTGTGTGTGTGCTCTCTGCCCTGCCCGGGGCAATCCCCGGGCTGGGGACAGGCTGAGCAGGGGGCAGAGGGGGCCACGCAGAAATCCAGCTCTCTTCATCAGCCAGGACAACACCAGCTCCATCTCAGGAGATCTCAGGCTCCGTAAAGCAGCTACAATTCCGTCCTAGCCTAAAGCTATTGGTCCTGCAGGAGGGTTTTTCGGCTCTCTGCAATAAAATTCCTGATAAAATGTGAATTGGCTTTTGGGGTGCTACGCGTGGCTGCACAAACCCTYCCTGCTTCCGAAGGAGGGGAGGAGGGAGATGGATGGCAGCAGTGCGGAGCTGCCGTGGGCTGAGGGAGCCTCAGGGGCCGCGGTTTCAGGGAATGTGCCGCCTCTGGGAGTGAATGCCCACGGTCCCGGCAGCTGCTTTTCCATTTAAAACAGCTAATAGCCCCCGGAACTCCTGCAGACAAGGGAATTCAATGAAGATGAGTTGTAAAAAGTCAGACTCAACAACGTSAACAACGGGTCTCAGAGTACCTGTTCCTAAAGCATCTGTCTTTGTGGATTTCGATTTAGCAAAACAAAAAAGAATAGTTKGATTTTGCAAAAAAATTTGACTGAAACTAGAGTTTCCCTGAGGAAAAAGTTTAATTAGGATGGGAACACGCACAAACAAGCAGCATTGTCTGGGGAACCACCCGGGAACTTCAGTGGTTTGCTTTACAAGTCTTTGCAGTGCAATTTGAAACCAAATCATTTGCTTAATCAGGAGAAATGTGATGCTCCAGCCCTAACACGGACTAAAGTACATTTTTGGGGGGGTGACTTTGTAGATACAAACAAATCCTTTAGCCTGCTGACAGTTCCCAGGTTTGAATTCMGTGTTGCTGGATCCCGAAGGAGCCCCTCAAAGGGAGCAGGAGGTTGTGTCAGCCCTGAGCAGCTGGAAAGGGGATGGACCCTCCAGCCCTGCAGGAGGGCACCCGTGAACACCCACAATCACACCCAAGGCAGCCCCAGCCCTTGGTGCCTCCGTGGCACTGAAATGGATCCGTGTGCAAAGTTAATTGCAAGTCGAAACCTTTAGGTTCTGACAGTTGTTTTCCCTTGATGTCTGCAGGATGAGCCCTCCAGTGCAGCTACTGGGAATGAGCAGAGCACACAGAGCCCCCCAGGCACCCTCAGATGCAGCCCCAAAGCTCCAGTCCCACAGGGACAAAATGATACGAGCAAAGGTGGGGTGGAGTGCAGCTTTTTCTACCAATTCATCACCCCAATGCACTGGTCAGTTCATTTTTCTACCAATTCATCACCCCAATGCACTGGTCAGTTCATTTTTCTACCAATTCATCACCCCAGTGCACTGGTCAGTTCATTGGCTGGGTTAAAAAGTCACAATTCCCAAGAAGTGGAGGATGACAGCCAGGTGATGGACAGCAAGTCCTTGCTGTTTTACTCCATGTCCAATTGATATTGAACCCTGATGTCCTTTTTGGGGCTGTGATATCCCAAAGTGGTGTTTTTCCTTGTTAAACCCCAAGATTTATGAYCCAATGTCTTTCAAGTCTGGTTCAGAAGAGGCCAACGGAAGGAAAATGCCTGTGAAGGGATAAAGGAGTCGGTGTGGAAGAGCTGCCTCCTATTGCTGCACCCGGGAGGTGCCTGCCCGACCTGCCCAARCTGTTCTGTATTCAGTTACTTGTAACTTTGCCAAAGTTAAAAAGGCCCAGGTTGGAATTTTCCACCATTTGTTGGTCTCTAGAAGGAATGAAAGGCCGTTTCAGGGAAGTTAGCTTCTTTCGATGACTCAACCAGGAGAAAATTACACATTATTAAGAGGGATAAGATGTTATTGGGGATGGTAAAGAATAAGGGACTCATCTGACATTTGCAGGTTGCAYTTCTCTGTAGATTAACAAGGCGGAGGAATTAGGATTTTATGAGAAAACCTTAATTTTAGCATTTCACACCAATCAGCAGCTTTGTTTTGCAATCCAAGTATCCTTCTTACAAACTAACAGAACGAAATTACTTCAAATACACCACCAGAATTAAACCAACCCAGTAGAGCCAGGATTCTGGGAGATCTCACACTATTATTGCACCAATAAATAATTCCTGCAGTTTAGGGCTCTTCCTGATCCATGGTAGAAACCCCAGTTTTTAATTAAATAGATAAACAAGAATTTCCAAAAGCATCTACACGACTTGCTGGGCAATAAACATCAATGTAACAGATGGTTTTGCAGTGTAATCATACACTGGAGATAGCAAAGGCTCACGGTAAATTTGCCACATTATGACCTTTCTGTCAGGCTAAGGGACTCCAGATGAATTTGGGACCATCCCTGTGCTGGA
>QVAJ01000379.1:15282-88266 GCA_003546035.1 Mixornis gularis | reverse complement strand
GGTCCCTGCTGTCCCCAGGGGTCTGTGTGCTCTTGCTTCACCCAGGTGGTACCAGGTGAGTTTCTGGTTTCGCCTTTTTTGCTGCGGTGGGTGCTGATCATGGGAGAAGAGCAGGGAAGAGGGAGAACCCCCCTGCTTYGGTGGTTGTTTTTTTGTTAGGCTGGGGTTTTTTACTCGCCGCAGAGCTGTGTTGCAGCACAGGAGGCTGAGCTGTTCTCAGCCCGTGTAGGAAACGCTGTCCCCCGCAGCGGGGGCTGCTCCCGGGGGCAGCCGTGGCCGGGGGGCAGCAGGGGCCGGGCTCGGCCGTGCTGCCCTCTCAGGGCTCCTCTCCTCACACCGGCACAGCCCACCCAACAGGGGTTTGCTCCCAGCTCCTGTGTTTGTCGCCGGCCCCAGCAAGGGGGTCCCGTGCACCCACCTGGGCCATGGGCTGGGGCTTCCCTGCCCTTGTTCTCCCTGCCCGGGAGCAATCCCGCCTTCTCCATGTGCATCTGTCTCCTCCAGCCGCTGCCCAGCCGCCGAGGGGGCACAGGGCCAGCGAACCCCCATGTCTGGGTACCCCTGCAGGACCACCGGGATCCCCGAACTCCCAGCACTGCATCCCCGGGGGCCCCACAGCTCCCAGCCTCCCTCCTGCGAGCGCCGGGGGGGCGAGGCGGCCTCGGCAGGCACGGAGGGGCCGCAAGGAGCCCGGCACCCCCCAGGCTCCAGCCCAGCGCCGCGGGTGGGAGGAAGCTTCCCAGAAGACGGAGAGCTAAAAAAAGGCAAGGCTTGGAGCAACCCAGGACTGCCAGCTATTTATTCTAGCATGCCTGTATGCTGCAGAGCAGGAGAAAGATATTTTAAAGCTGCTGCAAGGAAGCTTGCCTGTCTCCCCGGGTTTGTTGTTCAAAAAATTCAATTACCAACAGTCCTCAGCACCAGTCCCRAGCCCTGCACCACCTTCAGCCAAGTGTCTTCCTAACACCCTAAGGCAGCTGACCCCTCCATCAGAACTACACTGAAGCAGATGCTTGGAAAAAAGGCTTAGGCACCAACATATCAGGAAGATTTGGGGAGCATCTGCATCTCACACTCAATYTATTTCTGGCCAGTCCTAATGACCCTTACTGACTCACACTCTCATAGGCACTTAACCCTCTGGGCTTACAAATCTCACCTCCTAYTGAAAAAGCACACCCCAACCTCCTGTAAAAGGAAAAAAAAAAAAAAAAAAAAGCAAAAGCACCACAATCTGTTCTTGGATATGTATTTTTTACTGAAAAAATCATTCATAAATTAACAAATACAAAAATGTACAAACACATGGGTAAATAAATGTAATGACACAAAGGATTGCTTTGCTGAGAAGTGTGTGTGTGTTGTAAAACACTAATCTTCAGTGCAAAAACGTCCCCCTGGTACCTCTTAAAAACATAACAGTAAGCTCAAAAGCCATGATGATGGAAAGCTGCTTGAGAGTTTAAAGCCACTTCTGATGGTGAGGGGCCTGAAGTGCATGGCCAGTGCTCAGACGGTACCTCCCTTAGAGAAGCACAGCTTTACGGAGAATTAACTGTCAATAAATAGTTTTGCAAACAAAACCCACATGGCTCATTTAAAAAACATAAATCGGCACCGCACGGGAGCTGCCCTCCAGCAGGGCTGACCSACGGCGCCGACGTGGAAGGGGCAAACGAGTGGCCTTGTCGAACTTCAGCTGCCAGAATATGTACAAGTTCTCCTTAATACAAGAATTTTTACACCATAACAGCACATGCGCTTGACAGTATGTTTTTAACAGTTACATTTACTATACAGTATTTGACATAGCTGATAAGATTAACAGTGCACATTTTCAGATAATCCACATTTTAAGAAGGGGAAATAAACYGAACGTGGTTAGAAGGGAGGGTGGGATGGTGCTGGGGATGGACCCTTCTGTGCCCACCGCAGAGTGCAGTTCTGAGCAGAGGTAACGGCTTTTGTTCCACACCAGGTGCCACGGGTGCCAGGGACATGGAAGGCTGAGGATCCCAACTAAGGTAGTTCAACACCTACTCACACACACATGCATGATTCCGGGGAAGTGAACTCGGACTAGTTGAAATACATTCCTTGTTTGAAGCACCATTAAACAAAGACAGGTTTCTAGCAAGGTCTCGGGGTGAAAGAAAAGAGGGGCAGGGCAACGCGGGTTCAGCACCCGGAAAGGGTCCACGTGAATTACAGATCAAGACTCCGAAGCAAAAGTCTTTATTGCTGTATGCGCCAGGAAAAGCAAATCCTCACCTCTGCCTATAAATAACCAGGCTGAATCCCCTCGGGAAGCGAGTTTAAAGCACGTGTAAGTTCAGAGACTTTAAAACTTAGTTACAAACTCATCAGCGCTTTTCAAGGGCAGGCTCGCTGTCCTCTCATGCCGGCCGATAAGATCTACACAAAACCTGTGTTTCCTAAACTAACGTTTTCTGGATACAGGTTAGGAATGCCCTGGGCAGTCACACCCACCACAGATGCGTATGGGGATCATACGTCCACGGAACTGAGGAAACAGTGTAAACCATGAGAAGTTAAGGAAACCGAAGGCAAACGATGCAATGAAAAGAGTTAAAGTCCTTCGGAGGTCAAGTACCCGCCCTTGTTGTGTGGAAATACAAACTAAAACCAACACCCAATATATTTACTTTTAAGTCAGAGAGGTCCAGTGAAAGTGGTGGTGTCAGTGCTGTGTAAGGGCTGGACTGTGTCCGTGGGGACAGGACCCAAAGTCCAGCCTGCCCACGGTGGCTGTGAAGAAAAGAGGGATGACAYTGGATGGCTGGATGGGCTGTCAGACCAAGCTCTGGTTCCCAGTCCTCATATTTTCATGTGTCCTTCATGTCTCTGGCTGAGCTGTGACCCCTGTCCCACCATGCCAGTGCTGCCAGGTACAGAGGGGACAGCGCAGGGGACTGCCTGACCCTGACAGCACCTCTGTGCTGCTGGATTTACTGATATGCAAACTAAATGCAAACTAAACCACCCTCCTAAACCGTTCCAGCATGTTCCAGAGCAAGGGCAAGCRCTGCTGTGTGAGGAGGGCTCATGTGGGAACAGTGGCTCCATCCCGGCCGGGCTCACCCTGCCCTCCGTGGGATACAGAGCAACAGCCATGGGACTGTATTCCATATGGCTTTTGGATTCATTTGCACATCACGTTGCAAAAGTGACAGAAAAGGGAGGTTTTTTTAATAAATATTCCCATTTCCTCACCCTCCCTGAACCAGCCAGCCCTGCGGCTTCTGGAATGAGTGATGACCCGGCTGTATTTCTCACCCACTGCACTGGAAGGTTCTGGGCCCTGGCCCACAAACATTTCTGCCTATGCCCAGCTGGAATCACACGAGCAGTCTCACTGGCTTAAAAGGGAACACCTTGCACAACTACAGTGATGCTCACACAAGTGTTTACAGAACTCAGGACTAAAATGAGTGACCGCATGTAAACCTCTCACTTGGACTTGAGCCATAGGAGAAAAATAAAAAGGGGCAATTYACACAGCATATTTACACTTACACTTCTTTAAGAAGCGATTCTGTTGTATATACTTCAAGCAGGTCATTTAAAAAACCGCACAGACGTAGAAGAACGGCATCAGAAGTCGTCTGATCTCCCACCAGGGCAGTTGCCAACCCAACTGCTCCCGACGTTCACCGTCCAGAAGCCGGAGTCCCTCGGCTGAGCCGCTTCCCGGAGGAGAAAGCGCTTCCGAGGGGAGTCCCAGTGCCAGAGATTGCGGAGGAGGAATGTGGAGACGAGAGCAGCAGGTCGAACTGTTGTCCTGAAACCCAGAAAGCAAGCGGCAGAAAAAATGAAGAGACTGCTGAGCTCGCTGCCTGGGTATCGGCCTGGATTGGTACAGCTAGGGCAAGTTGTGCGTGCACTTTCAGCCTCATTCTCCAAAATACTGTGATCCTTCATTAGACAAAGTGTTGCTCGTCCTCAGTAACSCTTGGAAAAGAAAGTCTAGCGTGGTGCTTTCTTGGTGAAGGGCAGAGCAAAGTTATTTTCTCCTCTTAATATTCGGTCACCAGAGCCAGCTCCGGTGTCAGGTTAACAGTGATGTTCTTATACAAGGCGTCATATGTGACGTTTGGAAAGTAGTTCAAGTTATTGAGGCCGTCCAGGGCTTGCCTTTCTTTTGACTTCCTCAGCAAGGCGTACCTGTGCAAYGAGAACCAGAGGCCAGAGTCAGTCCCACGTGTCTCCCAGCACCTGCAAACTCCTCCCAAGGCCCCTACAGCACCTTTGAAAGGGCCAGGCCCAGGAGCAGCTACAAAACMATGAACTTCTGAGTCCTTAGTAAAGGCAACCATCACATTTATATACTCTGTGTTAGTAAATATCAGAAAATTCCATCACTTGATAAGGGGCAAAATGCTCACCGCGCCACCAGCACACATTCAGCTGCCAAAACAACCTGTGGCACCTGCCCAAAGCCTGCAGGTCCCATTCCTGGGGGGGCTGAGCTTGGGGGTCCTGCCAAGCCCACCATCCACACCATCCTGGAGAGACACAGCTGAGGGGTGATGTGGYCATTGTCACTTTTATGAAACCAGACAGGAACAAGAACAGAACTAAAAGGCTTCAGTCTGAGGGATGGGGRCGAGGAAGTAAAACTAGCAGAATGGTGGTATGGGGAAGGAAACTGCAGCTGGTGCACAGAAACAGCCTCAAGCACGTCTAGAGGCAGCATGAGGAGATAGAAAGAGGAGGGTTGGGAGGGGAAAATAGGCAGAACCCTCTCCACAGGACAGTGACTCCCTTCAGCACAGATCTGGGGGCCTGGAGGCACCAGAGCAAGTGGGAGCTGGGCTAAGACCTGGGGACAGAGAAGGGACCAGGGAAGGGCTGTGCCATGAGGCAGGGGAAGGCATTGGGTGAGAACAAAGAGGGAAGTGCCAGGAACCAGAGCTCAGTCCCATGCCTGTATCAGCCTGTCACRCTTCAAGGGTTTTTAATATCCTTTTTTAAACCAAAAGCAACTTCTCTTTTCAAGAGTGAAGTAAGAGAAGCATCTCTGACTGGCTGCATTCTGTCCAACAGAGATATGAAAAGTAGGGCTAAAGATGGAAACTTGAATGGAAACACCYCCAAAAATGAGTCTTCTGCAAAAAAAGACCAGCAGATAGCTCAAATCTCTGCAGCAGCCTAAAGYCCCTCTGCAGAACAGAGCTTGCACTGCTTGTCCAGCAGCTGCTCAGCTTCAAGTGTTAATTCCTGAAGTTGTTTGTGAAAGATGTATTTCTCCGGTTTTCTGTTGCACAGTGTTCAGAAGAGTCAAATTCCACTGTGGTTTTCAGGCAAAAGCAATCAGTCAACCCTTGTACTCTCTGAAACAACCCTGGCTCTGGGACAAAGGGGYTGGAGCCCTCCTGGAGAGCTCCAGGGAGAATTTGTCTTCTTGAGAAAAATGCTCGCCCAGTTCTTGTCCTCCTTMGGTCCAGGGGACAGTCACCACTCCTGATGGATGTCTGCAGCCCCACGAGAGAGCAAACCCTGAGTTCAGGGGCTCTGTGCACCCACCCCAGCCTGGGGACAAGAAGCAGAAACAAGAATGGAGAGGGTGTTGCAGCTGGAGTTTGTGAGCATTGCCAGGGACACCTGATGCTTCAGCAGCCACACTGTAGGACAGACAGCCCCTGCTCTGTGGTTCTGCAGCCTGGGCAGTGCCTCCCCCAGCGCTGAGCTGAGGCTCTTCTAGAAACTTCTAGGAACTTCTCTGACACCTGGCAACAGGCTCTGCACACTCCTCTGGAGATAAAGGACAGGCCCTCAGCCTGCCATGCTGACAATCCCCTCTTCTGGATGGCAGCCACAAAGCCAGAACCCCTCACTGCAGGGATGTGGGGTACGAAATGCAGGGATGGAGGATTCCTGGCAATGCTGTCTCCATCTCCCTGCAGTTTCCTTCAAGAGTTCAGACTGTCACTGCCCTCAAACAGCTGCAGGGAACCTCCTACATGGTACAGACTCTTTGTGAAAGGCTTTAGGATTCTTAAAAAAATTCACTTGCCTTCCTAGGAACTGCACTTCTCCCCGATGATGGTGGGGAATTGATTTGTATTTCCCCGTGTCTCCCTCCGGTCGAGTTACTGAGTAGCCTGCGAACTGTACTCTGCATCAGAAAGGGGAGAAATAAAATAAAATAAACAAAAAATAATCACCCGTTGTGTTTGCTGTGCTGGCAGAGCTTCCAGGGCTGCAGTCAGAGCTCCCAGGGCCRTGGCTCGGCCTTCCCACCCACAGAGAAGCCACAAAAACCTCCCGCTGCAGCCCRGGCTTGGGGCATGTCCCACAGCACTCAGCACCTCGGAGCCCTGCTCGGCCGTGTGGGATGCTGAGCACAGAGCCAGCAGCTCCCCAGGCAGCCCCTCTCTGCTCCCCAGGCACTGCCAGTGCAGGGAGCAGCCCCTGTCCCTGGGCCAGCACAGCCAGGCTGCCCCATCCCAGCCCATGGCCAAGGTGACAATTGTCCCCTCGGAGCACGTGCCAGGCTCAGCTCACAGAGCCCCCCGGGGCCCAGGGAGTCCCTACCTGTTCCAGAGGTCGTCATCCTCGCCACCCCAGCCCCAGAAGGCGTTGGGGAACCCGTTGATCTTCTGGAACTGCTCGACAGTCAGGCCACTCACCCCCCCGAAGAACTCGTTGTACGGGAGCCTGAGCAGGAGAGAAGGGTCAGGGCAGAGCCCACTGGGCCTCCCACCTGCCCTGGGACAGCCCAAGTCCTGAGGATGCTCTCTGCCATCCCCTCYCATGCTCCCTTTGCACAAAGCTTGAGGAAAAAAAAACCCAGATTCATTCTCTGCCTTAAAAACGAATGAATGAACTCTACCCCTGGCTCCTTAGCAGTTRTAACTACAGCAGTCACAGGGAGGAAGAACAGTGCTCACAGGTACATGTACTTATCCAGCTTGGCTGCAAAGTGCCTGGGCATCTGCCCACACCCATAATAGTTCCTGTCGTTCTCTGGGATGTGGTCCACGTCGTGGAAGATGAGGCAGTCCCAGTCCAAGTCCTTCATTGCTTCCCGAAAGCCAACGTTGAAGAGCATGGCACGGTTGAAGGGTTGGGTTCCAGCCTGGCAGGGAGAAAGTTCCTTCTCAAGAGGAGCCCCTGCAGCTCTTGCTCTGCATGTGTGTTCTCAGCCCTGCCCAGAAAACTGCAGAGGGCAGCCAGCTCCCATGCTGGCACCATGAAAGGAGTGATGTATTGGAGCAGACCAACACTGAAATATTCAATTCGCAGTACAGGAGCAGAAATAAAGATGCTGAATACTCAGACACTTCAAAAAAACCCCAATTTTGATCAATCTTTTTAAGCTAGAGCCAAATATGGAGGCACATTTACTGTGTGGATGAAGCCAAACAGCATAAGTGAGAGATCCACATCAAAACCCCAATTTTGATCAATCTTTTTAAGCTAGAGCCAAATATGGAGGCACATTTACTGTGTGGATGAAGCCAAACAGCATAAGTGAGAGATCCACATCCACATCAAATGACAGTCATGCTCTACATGAAATTCCTAACTCTGGTCAGGCCATTCCTGTGCCTAGGGAATGCTGCCTGGAACTACTGCAGGAACATACAAAAAAACCTGCAGCATTATCTGAACTACAAATACCWGGTCCAATGCTTTTTTAAAAAAAAATAACTCCTACAAAACAGAATTAAAAAAATAAAACAACAACGCAAATCCCTGAATTTCTACTTTTCATATAAAACCAGTAATTTCTGGGCACATCTCTTTAGCTGTGCCACTTTCAGACAGAACTGGACAACTCACACATTGCAACATGAGCCGGCACATCAGTGAGATGTGACCCGGCAGGGACAGACCCCGGGGCAGGGCAGAGCTGTGCCTGCAGCCCTCACTCACCTGCTCCACCACGTAGAAGGCGAACTGTAACCGCTGGCGCTGCAGCATGGGGATGAGGTGTCGGAAGAGGACCGGGAGGTGCTCGTAGCGATTGCGGAATGGGATCAGGATGGCCACCTGAGGGGCAGAGGATGTGGCTCTCACTGCACTGCGCTGCTCCCCGGGCTGGGGAGCAGGGCTGGCTGGTGGGGGGTTATARGGGCAGGAACAGAGGTGTCTCAGCTCTCCCGTGTAGAGCAGCCYGAAACCCTTCCAACTCCCCAAACACAGATTTCCTATTCACTTTTTGAGGAATTATTGCTYTGGAAAAATTCAATGTCACCTCGAGTGGAAGGGCGAGATGCAGTGCCCCCCTGTCATCTCTGCCCAGCAATGGGGACACTAAAGCAACCCCTGAGTTCACTGTTTCTTCCCTGGGCACTGCACTCCCACACTTCAGAGCTCCTCATGCCATTGATGTGAGGATGCTGCACACCAGGGGTGCTCCCACGAACATTTCCTGCTGCCCACCCAGGTCTCCAATGTCCTCCCCTGTGCTGAGGAGGGCACGGGGCTGCCCCATTCCCCCCCTGTGCTGAGCAGGACACAGGGCTGCCCCATTCCCCTCCCTGTGCTGAGCAGGGCACAGGGCTGCCCCATTCCCCTCCCTGTGCAGAGCAGGGCATGGGGCTGCCCCATTCCCTCCCTGTGCTGAGCAGGGCATGGGGCTGCCCCATTCCCTCCCTGTGCTGAGCAGGGCATGGGGCTGCCCCATTCCCTCCCTGTGCTGAGCAGGGCACAGGGCTGCCCCATTCCCTCCCTGTGCTGAGCAGGGCACAGGGCTGCCCCATTCCCTCCCTGTGCTGAGCAGGGCACGGGGCTGGCCCATTCCCTCCCTGTGCTGAGCAGGGCATGGGGCTGCCCCATTCCCCCCCTGTGCTGAGCAGGACACAGGGCTGCCCCATTCCCCCCCTGTGCAGAGCAGGGCACGGGGCTGTCCCCTCCCCGTTACCTTCCAGCGAGGCAGGCAGTCACTTGGCTTCCAGTGCCCTCCCAGCTTGATGGAAGGGTCTTTAGAGAAGAACTGGTGGATATCCTCCATGGTGATCTCGCTCATATTTACATCAATGGGGCCCTCTGCAGAGTGGGAGAAGCAGTGGGGTGAGGAGCTGCTGTGGTCCTGGGGCAGCACTTTGGTGCATCCCTGTCCTCCATCCCCAGCACTCAACTTCTTTTCTCCAGCACCAGCAAAAAACAATTAGGAAACGCTGCTGATGTAACACCTCTGTCTCCTCAGCCTTTGTGGCTGCTGCTGGATGCAGCTCTCCATGASAGCCCCATGCCAGCCAGGGCACCCCTCTACCCCTCCCTGCATATTTCCAGCAGACTGAACCCCCACCTCAGCAGAGAACATTCACCCCTTTGGAACATTTGCCCTGAAAAGCCCAATTTTCCACCTGAACTTTGGTGGAAGCATTTCTCCCATCTGAACCTCCCCTGGGGGGGTCCAGCCCATCTYCCCCAGCAGCCCTGGCACAGCTCAGGGCTGGGACTGGCAGCACTGCCCAGGCACAAGGGAGCCACCCCGCTGTCCCTGCCCCTGGAAAAGGGCTGGCAGAGTCTTTTCACCGGCTCCCAGCACACAATCCCTCTTTTGTTTGTGTTTGCCAAGCGATGGGCTCCTACTTCAGCAGGGAGACGTGCCTCTGACACAGCAGGGATTAATTCCTGAGGGTGGGTAAACAATGATTTCCCAGGAGGGAGCTGGGCTCTGAACAGCGCTCCCATTCATCCCCAGGTGCCTGGCAGGGAAAGGTGCAGTGCTGGAGAGTCTGGGAATGCCACCGTGTGCCCTCCAAAGCCCCGGGGAGCAGGAGAGGGGCACAGAGGGGCAGCATGCCACTCACTCATAGAAGGGAGCCTCTCGGGACAGGTATTGTTGGGGAAGTAGGTGAAGTCTTCAGGAAGAAACGTTGTGGCTTGCAGAAAGGTGTCGTTGTGGCTCAGATCAAGAGGATAATCTGGGGAATGAAAATAAAAAAAGAGAAGTTTTCACCTGAGCTATAGGTCTGTTATTTCCAGCCACTTCCCCACGCCACTGTGAGCAGACTCCAAAGCCAACCACAGCTGAGGATGTCCCCGACAGCACAGCCGTGTCCCCAGTGCAATGTGCTTTACCCTTGCAGCCCAGCTGGGTGCTCATCCCCATCCTGGGACAGGTGGCTGCAGGAGCCCAGTGGCTTCAGCACCACATCAAAGAAACCTTTGCATTTTCTGCCCAAAGGAGGATTTTTGAGCATCGCCCTCAGGTATCACAAAGGAGCACCTGGCTCTTGAAAGGAAAAGGTACCAGTGCCTTGTCCCTGAAGGACCCTGGCACAGCAAGAGGGGATGTGCTCCTCCAGCAGGTCCTTTCCCAGCAGGAGAGAGAGAAAGCCAATGCCAGCCAGGACTGCCAGTGCACTGTCCTACACAGGGCAATCCTGCCTGGAATCCTCCCCATAGGATCAATAAAAACAATCACATTACACACAGACTTCCCTCTGCTCTGTGTGGTGCAGGAGCCCCCGTGCTCCAGCAGGGCCCAGCACCCTCTGCATCCTCCCCACTCCCCACATCCCAAAACCCTGGGCAGCACCCCCCAGCCTGTCACACCTGAAGGGGTTTTAAGGAGGTTTTCCACTGGAAGGAGTAATTTGCTGTGTGGTAACATCATGTCAGTAACATTGTTTATTTGCTCAAGTAAACAGTATCCAAACCATCTTAAAACTCAAGATGGGCTGTACACAGAACCTAAGGGCTTTTCAAGTGGGATAGATGTTATTTTGGTTGCTTGATACTGTTCCAAATTTCCATAAGCAATTTTCCCTGTARACTCCCATTACCAGAGCACACCCGCAGTGCTCAGCCCAGGTCACAGCCCACAGTGAAGCTCAACTGCTCTGCTTTGCACCAAGGGCTGCCCTTTTCTCTGTGTCTCCTCTTGCAGCTGTCACACAGCCTGACTGCCCACAGCAGTGGGGACAACGCACTCCCCAGGCAGTGACACCCACCCAGGCCCCCAAATTCGGACAGGGAGGGAAGGTTCTGACCCCAGGGTTAATGCAGTCCTTGTGGCCACAGCACCAAGCGCCTTCCAGACGTCACCACCACCCCTCCTGCGTCTGCTCTGACCTGCCTGCCAGGGAAGGTCGCCCAAGGACGGTGCTCAGGGCTTGTATGTGCTAAAACTGTCCCCATGGCTGGAGCTCCTGGGGACGGACGGGTGTCCTCACGTGCCTGCCCAGCTGGGACTGGTATGAGCTTCAAGCAAAGCCCARTACTGCAGCAGCAGCATCATCATCACTGGTGTCACTGGTGCTGTGGTCACCAGTTCCCCACCTGCTGCAGGAGGACACAGGTTTTGGATCACTCAAAGCCCCCAGGCCAGAGCCTCAGCAGGATGAAGGCTCTCACCACCACAAGCAGCAGCAATGGAGCATCTAACCCTCCTCCCCTCAGGGGATTCAGCCACTTCCTCACCCTGGCTCTGCTTTACTTGATGTTTCCAGTCTTAAAAATAGCCCAGGGTGGCTGTTCTGGCTGACTTGGTGCAGCACAGGAGGTGACCCAGGGCGTTCATCTCCTGTCTAAGTCGATAAYTCCCCTCCCGTGCCCATCCCCAATCGGGACACAGCTGAACTGGTGGCTGCACCTCAGCAGCCTGGGCAGCAAGGACAGGGCTCACACTTGTGCTAATGAGGAAATGATCTGGCCTTGTAAAACTCTGTCAGCCCCTGCTGCTGAGCCCTGGCGGGTGAGGAGTGCGCTGAGCTCCCCACACCAGCACCGCCGTGAGGCTGTGGGGATGTGCCAGCAGGGAAGGGACAGGCTGGGTGCCCCCAGCAGGAAAGGGACAGGCTGTGGGTGTCACCAGCCCCCAGCAGGAAAGGGACAGGCTGTGGGTGCCACCAGGCCCCAGCAGGGAAGGGACAGGCTGTGGGTGTCACCAGCCCCCAGCAGGAAAGGGACAGGCTGGGTGCCCCCAGCAGGGAAGGGACAGGCTGTGGGTATCACCAGCTCTCAGCAGCACCTCACACACAGGCAGGGGCAGCTGTGCCTCACTGCACCAGGCTGACACCACAAGCCACAACCCCACGTGTTCACACGTGTGTGGATGACGAAGGGGCTGGGAGGAGGAGCCTGGCTGCACTCCCTGCATCCTGCCCAAAGTTCAATATATGATTTGTGGCAGATCTCCAGCCAAGCCATCTTGGTTCATTCTTGCACGGGAGGAGTGACGCTGACGAGCACAGGCTGCTCCACGTGCCCAGGGCCAGGGCTCTGCGCAGGCGCACGCCTGGCAAGGGATTTCTTAAATATGAAACCTGATCCTTGCACTGAATTTGGAAGTGTTTACTCTCAGAGTGGTTGAAGCTACAAGTCGAATTCCTGGAAAGCAAAGAGGTTTTCAGCTCAAATCCCATCGTTTCAGACCTTTCAAGATTTTCACCCCTTAGACAAGTTAGAAGCATTTGAACTTTTTACGTATATAAATAAATATAATTTTAATATTTTGACAGCATTTTCATATATAGGGCAATATATATATTATTTGTCACATATACATTTTTATATATAAAAATAAAAGCGGCAAACAATTAATCAAACCTTCCGCCCTGCATTTACCAGTACAAATTAATCCCTTCAACTTAATTTGCAATGAAAAGGGAACCTTTAAYCAAAGTTACAGTTATTCAGAAGGTACCTGAGTCGTTCACACTGCTGTTCCTCTTGGCATAGGCACTGCGGACCACCTGCTCGTACACCTGAGCTCCTATAGTTCGCATGTTCTCACGGATCATGATGCCTTGGGCTTGCATCATGAAGAGGTAGGTGTTCACTGCAAGGCAGGAAGGAAAAGGAATATTTTTCCATGAGCACCAGCTTTTGCAGGGAAAAGAAATCAGGGTCTTCTGGAAGCAATCCCGGCCTCCTGCTTGATTGGAACTCCCTTGTGGCAGAAGGATCCCGGGGCTGCCGTGGGCAGGGAATGGGGCAGTGGAGGCGTCGGGCACGTTTGGAAACCCSGCTGGGTGACAAGGGGGATGTGCCCAGCCAAACCTGACTACCAGGCTGCAAGACAGCACTGCAGCTTAACCAACAGCACATTTTGCTGCTTAATGAGGGAGGTTTAATTAGGAAATATCRTTACAACAGGAAACCCAGCTGTGTGCCTGGAGAAGGGCAGCCCTTCCAGACTGCAGCTCTGAGGGCTGGCACYTGCCTGGCAGAGGGACCCCAAAAAGCATCCCCACCCCAGGCTCTGAGCCCCCAGCATGTCACACCCCARGGCAGGCAGCAGCACAAGCCCTGGGTCCCCGGGGCAGCCCCCCAGCCACATTTCTTCCCCTCTTGTCTCCTGCTGACCCCGTACCCTGGCACAGCACGGGCTGAGCCTGATTAGGTTTCAGTTTAAGCTGACACCCAGCTGGCAGGACCAGGCCCCAAAGCAAACAGCAGCAAGCACAGCCCTGTGTCACCAGCAGCTGCCATGGGACAGCAGGACAGCCACCCACAGGGGCAGCAGGACAGTCACTGTGCACAGCACAGCACCCATCACTGTGCCAGCCACAGAACTCTYGGTGTAGCTTTAGGCTTAAGAATGAAGTGGAAAATAAATAAAGTCTTGACGTGAAGATACCGAGAAGGGGCAATCTAGAAGCCCTGTCCTGCACCAGTAATTAAAAAACCAGGTCAGAGGACACTCCAGGAGGGATAAAGAGGGCACCAGGCCAAGGAAACAACAGGGACCCGGCTCAGAGGAGGGCAAAAGCTGATGCAATGTCACCAGGAAACATCCATAGCAGACAGGTCATTTCCACAGCAGGCATATCCCAGCCTGAAACCAGCAGCTACCAGGGCCAGGAAGGCACAGCCATGGCTGGGGTCACCGGGAGCACAGGTTGGACATGGCACTGCCACCAGAAGGTGGGGGTCCCCACCCTGGGGTACACACACCCTGTACCCCACGGGCTGCCTGCCTGCCCCCCTTTGCACCCACACACCAACACAGCTCCAAAAGGCCCAGACACATTTCCCAATCCCAACTGTATTTTGCTTTCACACAGTAAAGTAAATATTTGAAAGGGGGATGGAGCCCCACATCATGCCCAGCCTGTCTSTGAGCCATGGAAAATCACTGGATTTTCACAAAGAAGGGGGTCRACTGCATTAAGTGCTTGGCAACTGAATGTCTTGAAATGCAATTTCAAATGTCCATTTCCAGCCCCTCCCTTCCCATACATGTCCCCTTTGAAGTTGGGCCAGTGATGGCACCTTAAGCCAGCGGGTACAGCAGCAGTGAGCAGGAGCTGGCTCAGACAAAGCTGCACTCAAACCCTCTTGGCTCACCCACCTGTTCTGGGGCCAGCTCTGGAGCCAGAGTGACCACCAGGTCAGCTGGTGACAGCTACAGCTTAAACCTGAGCTCTGGGGCAGTTTCCCAGCAAGGCACCCCCGTTGCAATGACAGCAAGGGGTATCAGGTGCTGCTCCTCCTCAAAGACAGGGAATCTGCTCTAACRGATGCCCAGGGATAAGGCTCAAGGAAAAGCAGGCATTCTGATGTAGCACCACAGGCCAGAAACAGAAGTAGCTGAAATTCCYCATGCAAAACCTTACACCCCAGCCCCAAAACCTTCATAAGTTCACAGTTGTCAGCTCAGAGTYCAGCACCAAACGCCACCACCTCCCAGCACCAGCAGTCCAGCCCCAGCACCCCRCTCCAGCTTTGCCAGGCAGCTGCCCTCCAGGATTTATGAAAATGGGAGTTCCTGCAGGAGTTGTCAGAGATGGGTTTTCGGGGTYAGCAGTGAGCGATGCTGTCAGAGCCTTGGGCTGTAGGGCAGGATGCACAGGGCAGCCSCAGCCCCACCTGCCCATGCAGGTCCCCCAGATGACCACAAGCTTTTCCTTCAGCTTATCAGCCCAGTCACAGCCCTCAGGTGTGACACGGTAAGGGTCCTGCCCCAGGCACAGCCAGCCCCCAGGCACGGCCAGCACCCACCCCGCTGCTGGCACACGGCTCTGCCAGGAGGCAGCCCCAGGCAGGGACCCAGCCATGGTCACAGCATCCCCCAGAGCCAGGCAGGCACGGCAGGGCACAGACTGTGGGCACCACGGCCCCACCACAGCCTCCAGCAACACGGACAGCACAGCAGCCCTCCCAAAAACACAAAGCCTACTCAGGAGCCAGGCACAGCTTCTCCCCTCTGCACGGAGCAATGGGCGCTGAAGCCACTCAGCTGAGCTGGTCCCCAGGCCCAGGCTGCTGCTGAGGAAAGGACAGCGAGGCTGCACCTTCCAGCCCCCACGGAGCTGGGCCGGCAGTGAAAAACAACTCGCTGATGCTGATCAAGTGCTTTCTACTTCATTATGCTTTGACTTGCTGGGTAAAGCAGATCCAGGTTTGGTGAAGCATGAAAGAACAGGAGAGACAAATCAGCATCCAATCCCCGGTTAATTCGAGGAAGAGGGAGGTTTGTCGGGCGCAGTGAAAGCGCCGTTTGTTCCCTCCGCGGCGGCAGACGGAGCCGGGCCCCGCCGCGGCCACATGACACGGCCGGCGGGGCCGGGCTGCCCCGAGCTGCCGCGGGAATCCTGAGCAGACTGTCACAGCAGCCACCATCCCAGGGGAGCGCGGGCAGGAACAACACCGGCTTTGTGCCGGGCAGCAGTCGCCTTCTCACATATTAACCCCTTTAAGCAGACGATTAAGGAGGTACCTGGCCAAGGATGATGTGCCATCGACACCTCAAACACGCAACATCAACAGGTCCCAGGACCAGGACCTGCTCCTACCCCCAAAACAAACCGCCTGCACGACATAAGCCTCACAAAGGCTGTGTTTATCCAGAACTCGCAACTCATTCAGGTCAGAAAATCGGATTTAAAACACGTTATTGCAAACATTTCACTCCCTGTGTGCACACGATGCTTAGATCAGCTCCAGGGGCTGCCGTGGCCAGGGCTGGGGCTGCACCAGCATTTGGGAATCGCTATACCGAGCTCAAATCTCACTCCTCCTCCATTTACTGCCCTTTTGATGAGCAAATTAGCCATGTTTTAAATTTATTARGCCTGACCTGGCTGGGCCTACAGAGCCCAGGGCCGCTGTGCCCGGAGGTGTTCCCCGGAGATGCCGATCACCCCGGAGCATCCACTGCTGCAGACACGGGCTGGTCCTGCTGGGCTTGGCCTGAACCGCTTCAGCCAGAAAACAATTCTCCCTGTTGTGATATATCGCTAATCTCATCACACAGGATGATCTCGAAAATTACATCGGCCTTCTGCCTTTCTTCCCTTTGAGCATGCGGCACTCGAGAGCCCAGGCACGGAGTGACAACAGCCTGGCCACTGCCACGGGGCAGCTGGACAAGGACAGCGACGACRGGAGAGGAGACTCGTCCCTTTTCCTGTTAATTTCCAGCAAAATCTCATTCCCCACCCAGAAAACAAGCAAAATTTAAGAATCCATCTGCCCAAATAACTGACTGGAGATTATTCTTGTTGGTTCATTAAAGGACAAGTCAACCCTGCTGTGATTTAAGCACAGGGAAAACGTGACAGCTTGTCACCAGCTGGAACAGAGGCACGAGGCTGCACCCCAGGGCATGGCACCCCTTGGGATGCTGCACCCTGACCTCTCTGCTCACAAGAAAATTGGGAAGGCAAGTGCTCACCCAAGCCAGGGGTGGATGCAACAACTTCAGCCAGGGAAGTAAAGTCCAATTACATAAATGAGCACTGAAGTCTTCCTGTAATAATTTCTCTGATAGTATTTTTGGAGCACTTCTAATCTAGAAACAGCTGACTCTCTCATGGAAAATTAGTTTCATTGTGATGATACATACTAGAAGAGGCRATGGGGTAATTTGCAGCTTGGGAGCTGATTTGGAAGAGGACTGGCTGTGATCTGTGCCAGCCACCGACACAGGACAGGGACAGACCTGACACRTCTCCCTCCTGACCCTGACAGTTTCCATCCCCTGTGAAAAGGCCCTTCCTGCAGCTTCCACTGCAGGGGGACGGGGACCCCGAGCTGGGAGAGACAGGCAGTGGCACTGGGGGCAGGAAGAGGGGCCCAGGGGCTCACAGCAGCCCTGCATGCCTGCAGCTGTGTCAGCGCCCAGCACGGCAGCCAGCCTTTCCTGAGGAAGGAGCCGGTCTTCCTCTGCTTTGAGATTTAGGGCTTTCTGTCACATTCAGCATTTTTCCCCTCCGTTAGTCCCCTCTGCTGCAGCAGCACGGAGGGGCTGTTKGAGCTCATCACGGTCTCAGTGCTACGTGCAGCCTTCTCCTGCCAACCCCACTGCAACCAGCACAGCCACAAACCAAGGCACCGCCAGAGAAACTCCTGCTGAACACCCCACCAGATGCTTGGAGTGGGCACAAGGTGCCTGGCAGAGCTTGTGGGACACCTCACGTGGGAGATGCAGCGGTGACTCGGGAGGGGTGAGGGTCCTGCAGGATGCAGGATGGGTGCTCAGGTCACCCTGGCAGGGCTGGGAGGTCCTGCCTGCTGCAGACACTTCCCACAGGGCCCGGAGACAGCGAAACCAGCAGTCCTGTCTACACTAAGCTTTTGCTAAGCTCTCCCCGCAGATCCCCAGCATCAATCCAGCTCCATTAGCATTAGCAACATAAAGGGGTTTAATCAAACTAAGCCTCTAAGGCACTGATAGACAGTTAGGATAGTCTTAACTCATAAATAACCCAACTAGGAAAAGTAGCAGCATCCCAGCGTTAATACACCAGGAGTCCTCTGTCTCTATTGGCTTTCCAGTGGCACTGCATTCCCCAGACATGCTAAGTGCCAGAACAATTAAATAAGAGGTTCCTATTAGTTTTAGAGAATTTAATATTAATGCCATCACTGTTACTTAGCCCTTTGCCTCTAAATAGCACAGGAGGGAATAATTTGATACATTAAATGGCCKAAGAATTAACAGTGCAGCAGCAGCACTGAGCTGGTAATTACAAACCACTTGTCCCCAAAATTGGCAAGTTGGCAGCTTGCACATGACACACAGCAAGCAGGAAGATGGGAGGCTAAAGTGACACTCGGTCAAAACCTGAATATGGGGAATTTATATCTGAACTGCCTTACAGAAAAATGACCCTGGGAAAGCCTCAGCAAGGGGAGGAAAACCCACATCATTCTAAGAGACCCTAAATTTTTCATTTGAGGTGKCAACTTCCATTTGCACTCCCACAGCTGCCTGCACTAAGGCGTTTGTGCCACTCGATCTCAAAAGCGCTGCGCTGGCTTTAGGGTACCCAGCAAGAGGAGCACAACGTGCTCTGCCCTCATGGGAGGGCTCAGAAGGCCAAGGGAACTCATGGAACACCCAGAGCACCAAAGCAGGAGCTGTGCACCCCAACAGCAGGCGAGGCTGGGGTGGGATGGAGCCCCAGGTCACCCAGGGCAGTGCCACATGTGCAGCACCCAGCTCCGTGCAGGTGGGAAAGGCAGGAGCACACAGTTCACCTGTGCACGGGGCAGGGATGCCAAGGATGGCTGTAAAACCACACTGGGGGGTTGCAAACCCCGAGGGCAATCCAGGAGCAATTTCTGCTGCAGCTCCTCTCAGTGAGGAAGGGCACAGTGACACACACAGGCTGGAGCACAGAGCAGAACAAGCACTTGCCCGAGTTAAACATTACCCTTCCTCGAGAGATTCGGACCCTCCTGCTTTAATTGCCATTCAGGAGATGCGATTGCACCCGACTGCACGTCCTGCTCATGTTCCATCCCTCCGTGCCCATCTCCAGCCAGCCTGCTCTCCCCGGCAGGAGCAGAGCAGCCGCTGGCAGCGCATTCCCGAGCGGGCAGAGCACAATTCCCGCGCACGAAATGAGCAACCAAAGGCTCCTCAGCAGGGGCTGACACCGACACCGAGCCGACCTCCGGGCTGGAAGCACCGGCTGCTGCTACCACAGCAAACATTTACACTTCCAAACACTTACAAGCTCAGCGTTTGTTCCCCCGGTTCATTAGGAGACAARGGGGTGGGAATTCCTGCATCCTGGACACTCTCTGAAGGCGTCAGGAATCCCCGAGCCCCAAGCCCAGTGCTCATGTAGGACCAGGATGAACAAACAGAGGGAGAGCTTTCATTAAAAAAAAATAATAAATAAGAATTAAGTGGGCAAGGTTGGGAGAGCGAAAACAGGCAGATCCTCCCCAGTGCTGTCCTGGAAGCAGGGGGGCAGGGAGGGACATGGGCAGCTCAGGACAACTCATCCCTGGGCCAYGGGAACTGGAACAGCTGCAGGAGACAAAGGAAACCCTCTACTGCAGGCAGGGCCTGACACCAACATGGGCATCCTGCTCAACCAGGCAGCCCTGGGACACGCAGGAGAACGGGACATGTGGAGTGGTGCTGCCTATGAGATGCAGTCAGTAAGGAGTTTCAGTAGCGCTGTCCTACACCAGCTGGAAGCAATCTAGAATACAGTCAGACCACAGCAGAGRACAGGAGACAGGTGGGATTTGGATTTAAAATTTCCACATGCACCAAACACCAGTTAAACAGATTTTGAAATCATTGATTTGTTAGCCTTCCAAATTAGGAGAGTATGCCCATTGGAAAGTACTCATTGGAAATTGTTAAAAAACAACCTAAGAGTAATGGATCTACTGACTCAGCTCACACACGGCAAACTGCACTGCCTGGAGTTTTAACACCCTGACTTCTGAGGAGAAAAAGAGGACAGGTTCTGTTGTTTTGGCTATTCCCCCCCAAAGAACCAAAGACCTGATTTTTCAAGCATGTTTTACAAGTTCACCGTGGCTGAACAAAAAGGGTTATCACATGCACAGCCTCATGTCTGCTGCAAGGGAGCTGCTCCAAGGGCGGGTCCGAGAGGCTGTTCCAGGTCAGTGCTTTGCCTGTCACACCAGGCTGGCCATCCCTGAGGAGCCATCTCAACACACTGGGCTGTGAGGATCCATCCCATCACAACAGGTGTGAGGATCCATCCCATCACACTGGGCAGGGCTGTGAGGATCCATCCCATCCCACCAGTCCCTGTAAGGATCCATCCCATCCCACCAGGTGTGAGGATCCATCCCATCCCACCAGTCCCTGAGGATCCATCACACTGTGCTGGCTCACCATGTGCAGGACAGTGGGCACTCCTCGCTCCACACAGCCAGATCCACAGCACGTCTCCCACTGCCATTTATGGCCAGAGCATGGTCCAGCATCTCCTGCTCACATCATCTCAAAATGAAAACAGCACAGGGGAGCCCTGCTCCCAGCCCAGCGAGCCCACGAGCGAGCCCAAGGGACCCACAGGGGAGAGGCAGCAGAACCCAGGCAGGGATTGTCACCCCGTGGAGGGCTGGCCTGTGCCCAGCCTGTTCCTGCTCCCAGCTCTGCRGGGCAGGTGAGGACACTCCTGCAGCCCCAGGGAAGGGCAGAGAGCCACACCCTGCCCAGGCTCGCCCTGGGCACACCAGGACTGCCCTGCTCCTGCAGGAGCCTCTGCCTGACCCGAACCTGCTGTTCCCACTCTCACGGGRGCTAAAAGGCCCAGAGACAGGCCCAGCCCTGCACTGCCATGGCCAGCACCTGCTGGTGGGAATAAAGCACCCTGAGCTGCCTCAGCCCTGACAGTACAAAGGCTGCTGGGCAGCAAGCACGATTGGCACCATGGAGACCACGGAGAGAGATCCCTCTGTAGCAATACCCCGAGACTGTCCCTGTTGTGGTTTCTTTTCTGTACCTTGCCAGGTTCTGGGAAAGCAGCCATCCCAGCAGCCAGGGAAGGAGCACAGCCACAGCCCCACCTCCACACTATGCATCTGCCTGGCTTGCCAGCCCTTTCAACTCCTAAAAAACTCTCCAAGCTGGAATTCCTCAATCATGTGGGATGATTGTTGTCCGAGAGTTTCAAAGGCAGCAGCTCAGAGCTCCCTGCCAAGGGTACTCTCACCATGCAGTGCCATTTAAGACCCACAGCAGCTTGGCCTCCACAGTCAGATTACAGAGTTGTTCTTGTCTGCAGTAATTAAAGACAACACTGTGAATGGCCTCTCCAGCTGCTGTGTTTTATTAGAAACAAAAAAGCTATCAGAGAGAGGGTGCAACATTGAACTTCCAACACGCACACCATTACCTATGGGATTTTGTAAGAATTCTCATGTCCTAACACATTTATTAGCTTCGTTGTGAGCTATGCAACCTTGGAATACAGAACCTTTTTATATGATTTTCTTCCGCCTGACAAGCAAACTGGTAACACAGCTGCTGTAAATAAATTAACTGACTCCATTATCAGCATAGGGAATGACTTCACTGGGAAAAAATCATCCCTCCATCTATAAACTCATTTAACACCTAAGAGGTCGTYCATCAACTCCCAGCCTGCGTGACACCTCCCTGTGTGTCAGCAGAAAAGCAATGCCGTGAGTCTCTTTGGGATGCCCCAAACAGGGGAAAAGAAAAAACCCTTCCATCACCCCACAGACCTGTGCAGGGCCAGGTGACTGTGCAGGGCCAGGCCCGTGGCTTGCCCCCAGCCCTGCCCTTCTCTCCTGACTGGTCCCTCCTTCCCAGACGTGGCCAGCATTCACCAACAGCGCGGCCGCGCCGGCGCCAGGCACAGGAGAGCCCTAAGCCTTATCACGGGCACGGGGAGTAGAATGCCCTGGCGTCAGAGAGCGGCCTCGCACCGCCCTGTACCGCAGCCCCGCGCTCGGAGCTCGGCCTGAGCACTGCCATTAGGTTACACATTAATCCCAGATAAGCCGCACAAGGGTACTGAGCCAGCCAGCTCAGCAAGGGATCAGCACTTCCACAGCCCCGAGCAGCGGGCAGAGCTCACGGGACAGCACCGGCCGGGAGGGCCGGGAGCTCACGGCCCGTGACTCCCACCCCACCAGGCTCAGCTGGGTTTGTACAAACGGGGAACAACCCGAGGCAAGCTCGGCAGAGGCTGGCTGCGATCAGGCTCTGGACAAAACACCCTGCCTGTCCCTCCGTGGGCAGGGGCAGCCACGGCTGCCTCCTCCTGCCCCGGGCCACCAGCACTCATCGGGCTCTGCGGTTGCTTGGGGAGGGATGAGCACACACAGGGGCACGTGAGGGAACAGAAACACCCTTTTCCTCCTCCCCTCTCTCCCACTGAAACACCTTTAAGCTCCTCGCACACAGCAGCAACTTAAGTTTCCTTAAGAGACTTGAGTGTCGGCCAGGGGCTCTGGCCATTCACTTTGATATATGCAACAGGGCAGAGGGGGAAAAGATGACAAACTAATCAATTCCAGCCTGTCTGCATTCAGAAGCCGAGCTCTGCAAACATGAGTCAGATACACAGGTACCTTGGAAAAACTAAACACACGGGGAATGGGAGGCCAGTGCTCCCAGGTGGGACAGCCAGAAGAGCTGAGCAGGCAGTGAGGGCAGGACTCCTCCGGGCCAGGGCAGCCCCGAGGGGCCTCAGGAAGGAGCTGGTTGAGGCTGGAATCCCACAGACCCTGCCCACATCAGCACCTCCACCTGACTGGGCACCGCGTGAGTCCACAGCAATGCAGCAGCACCCTCCTCCTCCTCCCTGCCAAGGCACCAGCCATTAATTCCCTCCACACTGGATAACGAGATTTTAGATTACACCAATTCATCCACTCAAGTTACCCAATTTGTGCAGGTTGTGTTTGCTTCCCCAAGGCATTACAGCTAAAGGCCATCCTCCCCCACTAGCTCCTTGCCCCATGTGGCCAGGCCCTTGGCAGCCCTAAAAATGCCCTATAAATTACTGTTCTCTGGCAGCACCCCGTGATGTTTGGGGATTTGTAAACCCTCCCCAGGCAGGGGTGGACACTCYCCGTGCCAAGGGGAGGCAGCTGGGGGAGGGCAGTGTGGGAAAAGGGTCAGAGTCAGCACCCACCAGAGCCCTGCCCTGCCACCAGCTTTGTGCAGCGCAGCAGCAGCCCGGACAATTACTGTGTTGACAGGCTTTTTTCTTTTTTAATTAGGTGAAACCAGGGTCARCCTAGAGCACCCTGAAGCTGGGTAGCCCCCACTCCCCCTCCTGCCACAGCCCCCTCCATCTGCTCCTGCCCCACGGCCCTTCTCAGCCATGCAGAGAACGACCAAGGCTGGAGCTCCTCCAGGGCCAGGTACCAGCAGAGACCCTCTGCTGCAGCCCAGAAACTGCCAGAGCCTTTGGGACAGCCCAAGACACCCCAAAGCCAGGCTGATGGGGTAACTGCACACTGACAAACCTGCCCAGCCCTTCAAAACACAAAGGGATGCTTGACCAATCCTCGCCTATAACTCCACATACGAGTTAGGGCAGGAAGATGCACAATGGCTCYGGGCAGGAGGAGAACTGAGGCAGCACCTCATTTGCAGGTTTGATTAGCAATAAATTAAACATGGAGCATTTTACACCTGGCTGTCGGGCAAGATGCTCTGCCAGCCCCACACCAGGGCTCAGGCCACATCCAGGGGAGATGGGGCAGCCAGGACAAGGGGCCCAGAGCACAGCCAGGATGTGACAGAGCAAATGTCCCTGCATTTGCTCCAGGGTTATTCCACCTGCAGCAGGCAATGAGGCAGAAACAAGGAGGCAGAGGGGAAAGAGGTTTGCCAAGTCCCAGGGCTGCTTTATGCAAAAGGAAGGAGCAGTGATGCTGTGGGGAGCACCTGCTGCTGCCTGAGAACAGCCTGATTCACCTCAAAGCAGAAGCTGCCCATACCCATCTCCAGCCAAACCTTCTGCTTGGGGTGTTTTCATTTCTACAGGCAGTGCCCACAGTGTCACAGAGCAAGAGAGCTGTGACCTATATTTGCTGTCCTTGCATCAAGTGGCAGCAAGACAGAGGTTGGTTCCTAGAACAAACTTCTCCTTTTAAGAAAAAGAGAAGGTAATTTGAATAACCAGTGTATTTTTAACAGCTTGCTCAACTGGAGCATCTCACTGCAGGCAGATGAGGTGGTGCAGACCATGCTCACAGCTCACACACATGGAGATGGGGCACCCCAGAGCACCAACACAGCTCTCGTGGCAAAAACCCCAACCCTGCAGGAAAGGGACACCACACACCTCGGACAATGTGCTTGCCCTGCCACTCCAGGCAGACCCTGGTGAGCACAACTGCTCTTAACTGGAAAGTAATTTAAAATATTTGCCTCAACTCYTGCCTACAGGGACAGTTCTGAACCGTGAGCTCCCTCTGCACAGCCAAGGCCACAGCAAGGAGCATCCTCTGCTTACTGCTCTGCAGCCAGCACCAGCTCCTCTGCTGCCAGAGCCCTGCAGGTCCCAGGGCAACACTGCACAGGGGGTCAGGACCAGGAGAGAGGAGGCCCTCGAGAGCTCCAGGGCTGCTGACTGCCACTGCAGGGAGAYATGGGGCTCCCCGTGTGAGCAATAGAGACTCTGGTCTCTGCTGCAGAGTCACACAAGCTCACAAGAGCCACAGCTGCTTTTCTGGAAGGTGGAAGCCTGACTGCCAAACACCAGAGCATCTCACTCAGCTGTCAGCGTGAAGCTTCACGTATCTGGAAACATGGCTTCGAGCTGAAAGCCAGAAAAGGAAAGGCTTTTCCCCAAAATCCTCCATGATGGTCAATGACTAACAGCGTTCTCACACTCCTACCTCCCCATTGCCTCAGACTTCTGCAATCTGGTTTTGCATTTGGTCACTGCTGCCGTCACACCTGCCCGCCGAACCTGTGGCTTCTTCGAAAGCCACACACGGCTGAGGAATGTTCCCACTCCGTAGCTGGTCTCCAGGCTGGCATTTCCAAGGGCTTTGATCCATTCCAAATAAGGCAATCAGCTTAGCCCTTGATTAAATACATAGCATAATCCACCTAAATCTTGTTAGCCGAGAAGCAAGTTGCCCGTCTCCCCAGCCGTGGGTGGCACGGTGTGTCACCAYGGGGCAAGTGGGGCTGTGGCAGGGTGAAGGTGTCCCTTGGGACATGTCCTGGGCAGGCAGCAGSACTGGGGCAGCTGGTGACCACAGCAAGGCCACTCCAGCAGGCCCCTGTGGACTCAAGACGCAGAAGTTCACGGGATCCTTCTGCAAATCTTCCCCTGTAGCACACAAACAGCATCCACAAACAGCTCTTGTCCCCTCCCCAGGGACAGGGAGGGTGTCCCCAAGACACTGGGCACCCAACAGCCAGCAAAACCCTTAAAAAAAAAAAACAACCAACAGGAAAAGAGAATTCACTGACCCTGAGCAGGGAGCCAGGCTGCAGCAGGGAAGGAGGATGTGCTGCAGCTTTGGAAAAATTTCACACCACGGCAGTTTTCCCCTCCTCAGGAGGAATGAATCAGTAGCCCAGCAGTGTGGAGCCTCAGCAGAGCAGGATGGTGCTGAGGGGGAAGCACACCACAAGGGCAACTCCTCCCCTGCCAGAGAGGAGCCTGGCCCAGGTGAGATGCAGGTGTGCAGCCAGGACACATCAGCCTCACACACACCTCTGGCTGCTCTGGCCAGTTCCTCCAGCTGAGAAAGCAGGAAAAGCTGTGCCACTTCCCTCCCCAGAGCCCTCTCCACTCCTGCACCCCCAGAGCAGATACCACTGGGGGTGCACACATGCTTGTACCATCCCCAGCAGTGGGACACAGGGGATGAGGCAGTTTGGGAAGTGTGGCAGAAGGAATCCCTCCTTCCCCAGGTGAGCCCCACTCCTCYCCTGCACAGCTCTGGGGTAATAGTGACAGGTGAGTGCTCAAAGCCTGCCGAGGCAGAGCACTGAGCAGGGGAGACCATGAGGATGCTGTTTCCCAGCACTGAGGCTCCTCATCCCCACCAGGGAGTGCCCCAGCAGCCATTCCCACCCMAAGCTCTGCTGGGACAGGAGGCAGGAGAGATCTGCTCCCGAGACCACAGCGGAGGTGTTATTTAAGTCTTTAAAACCAATTCCCTGACAAGAACTATTGCTCCCTATTTCCCCCCAGGTTTTGGACCCAGCAGGTGGGATGGGCTCTGCATGTAGGTGACCCATGGGGGTGATCACACCCAGGCAGCAGCCCTGCACATCCCTGTTCCATGCTGCATTAGCAGCCCCAACGCTTCCTGCAGMAGCCAGGCACGTTCCAACAGCCACTGGAAGGATTTTAAGTTAATTCAACCCCGTTAACACATTATATGGCTTCTGTCATCCCAATTATCCTAAAAAGCCCAGGTATAGATCTCGAGGGGAGTGCAGAGAGGAGGAAAAAAAATATTAAAAATTAATAAGGAGGGGGAAAAAAGGAAAAAAAAGGAAGTATTGGGCACAATCCCAAAACACAGTTTCAGGCAGATCAGGAAAAAACTTCATAGGATTTCAAACAAACAAACAAACAAACAAACAAAAAAAGAGGCAGCCAACAGAGGCAATATCTGCTTTCACCAAACAGTAGCCAGGAAGGCTGAGGAGAGCAGAGCTCAGCTCACCAGTCACCAGCTGGTGTAACAGGAATCAGGTTTTTGGCATGGGGATCCTCCCCCCAAGCCGGGCAAGGGAAGAGGCTGCCCGCAGAGGAGCCGGGATGATAAATGACAGCAGTTGAGCACTGCAGGGGCATTTCACCGCTTCAGAGGTTGCTGCTATAACAATCTTCTCTGACTCAGCAGCTGAAAGGGACGCCGGGAAGGAAGCACCATAAAAAAAAAAAGTCATGCATTATTAATATGGACTCTGGCAGCAAGACATGAGTTGGAAAAACACTGAGGGGGAAAAAAAAAATGACTGCAGAATAAGAGCAGGCTGCATGTGTGGAAGCATTTCACATTCCTGCGGGAGAGGGGGGTACCCTGTGCCCCTCCAGGGCCCCCAGCTGTGAGGGAACCCCRCGTTTGCTGACAGAACTCGGGGTGTTCTCTGTCCCCGGGCTCAGGCTGCTGCAGCCCTGTGCAGAATCCACCATGAGCCCGGGGCACGGCCTCTGCTCCTTCCCAGCTGCAGCAGCTCCGGGCTCTCCTGCCGCGGCACGTGGCTGTTCCAGCAGATTATTTTTATTTACCTGTGCTCCGTGCATCCCCTGCTGAGTCCCCACGGCCTCCCCCCGTGCATCCCAGCCCTGCCCAGCCGTGCCAGCAGCGCCCACGGCCCCGAGCCCAGCCCGCAGCCGCTGCCAGCCCCGCTGACGCAGAGGGCACGGAGGCAGGCACTGGAATGCCTTCCTTTTCCTGCCAGGTAGCCAGGGAAAAAAAAATATCTGTTTGCACTTGACTRCCTGGTGCACTGCAGTGTTTGCTTTCCTCTTCTATTCCAACGGCTTTGCACGGGGTTTTTTTGGAGGCAATTTATAAACACGAGCGTTCACGTGCCCGTCTTCTCCACCTCCCACCCAAATTCCTTGCTCCCAACCTGCTGCTGTGGGGAGACACCATCAATCAGGAACGTGCACTGTGGTGTCACAGGCATCCCATGGCCCTCCCCAGCCTGTCCTGTCAGTGCAGGGACCCCCCCAGCCCCACTCAGGAGCCTCTTGGCAGGGTATGGGCACAGCTCAGGTCTCAGCCCAGCCTCCCCAAAGCAAGGGAGGTGGCCAACACAGCACCAGCCTTCAAGAGTCTCCTTTGATTTGCATGGCAATTTGTATGGCAACAACATTCAATAAAAACAACCAATTATTTTGCCATAAAGTTCTCCAGACACACAAACAAACATTGCTGAACTGTTTACACCACAGCCCAACCCACAGCAGGGCAGGGGATGTTTTGCCTGTATTTGGTTTCTTCCATTACAGCGGCATCCTCTATGCAGAAACAGTTCCCAACCTTTACCTTTCAGATTAGAACGGCACAGGGAGGGCAGAGCCTCACAGCAGCTGCCTCACACACAGCCCAACCATCACAGGGGGACGTGCCTGCTCATCAGAGCAGGGAAACAGCACGGGCTCCCACCCAGCATGGGAGACTGGGGCACAAACCACGGGACAAAAACACAGTCCTGTTTGAACCCACACCCCCTGGAAGCAGCTCCTTCCCTGCCACAAGAGCTGGGGGACAGACAGGGACACCCCAGTTTGRGTCCCCTGTGCTGCAAGGGAGGGCTTGGCCAGCACCCCAACAGCATCTCCAGAGGGGCCCCAGGATGAGAGCTCTGCCCAGGGCAAGGGCTCTGGAGAGGTTTGTGCCAGCCCACGGATGCCACGTACAACTGCAGCCTTACAAAGGGCAAAACCCCTTGGTTTTGCACCTCAAACAAAAAGCGAGGAAAATGACCTTTAGGAAGTGACACACAATGTCACCACAGCTTCCAGCTACAGCCCCAGCAGGCAAGCACTGACCCATCACCTCTCCCACGCAGCCAGGAGGGAGCAGGAGCTCAAACTGAGCTTCTCACACCCCTGCAGAAACACTTACATGCCCTGAGAGAGCAAAGTGACAATGAGCACTGCAGCTTGTGGCTTCATCAAAAACACCCACAGTCACTACAGAGCACAGTGGATTCCCCAGACACATCTCCCCCCAGGTCCCTCCTTCACTTTRACAAGAGCAGCAAGCCCCAGAAAACTCCTTTTATAATGCAAAAAGGACCCTGTGGCCCATCATACTCCACACCACAGCTGCACCCAGGAGGACACTTCCCACCGGGATGAGGGTTCCATGTGCCATCACTGCCACCCTGGGACCCTTCCACGCTGAGGATGGCCAAGGGCTCTTCTCCTGCCGGGCACTGACATCACCCTCAGTTTTCCAATCCACCTTTCCTTTCAAAATAAGAGCAGCTCCAGGGTGATGCTGAAAGCCCTGGTGGTTTTAATGTTATCTATTTTACATTCCCCCCAAAACCACACCCACCAATATCTCTCAAAAATTTCTGATTTGRGCTTATCTTGCATTTCAACAGCGCAGACCACTACACGTTTTCTCCTCCATGTCTCCAAACAGGACTAGTCCCTCGTATTTAGAGCCTAGAAAAGCTTCAAACACACATTAACCACCCTAAAGCATCCGTGCTCAAAATGCTGCCAGCCAAAACCACAGCCAGAACAGCCTGAATGTAATACAGAAGAAAAAGCCTGTATGGAAATAAACTTCACTAAAATAACCCAGCAAAGGTTTTGTCGAAGTAAATACACACATTGTATTGTGACAATGATGTTTTAAAAATAAAGCTGTTCAGGGAAGGCTTTTCTTGCTCTGTACAGCTGCAGATCAGCTTCTCTTCCAGGCCCCCCAGCCCTCAGTGCTGCCCCAGGGGGAGCAGAGATCGATCTCTGCAGAGCCAACAGCACATCAGCTGTGCCACCACCACTGCTGCCACCCCTGTGAGGTTCCCAGAAATTTCAGTTAAGATTAAGTATTTAAAGACTCCATGTGCTTGGATATTTAAATCCACCAATTGTAACAGCATTCAAACGGGATCAAGTGCAAACACAGAGCTCCCCACACTGCTCATCTCCATTCCCTGCACTGCTCCCCAGGGGGGTTCATCGTACCCTGCAGAGCAGATGCTGCCTGAGTTACTGCAATTAATGAGTCCACCTGGAAGAGAGACAGAGGATCAGCTCAGGAAATAARGCAGCAGTGTCAGAGCCCTTATCTCCACCAGAGCCAGCAGCCACCTGAAGCAGCTGAGTGCCTGCTGGAGCCCTGGCCTTCCATGGCCTCCCAAACCCATGAAGACCATGTCTCCTGGGCTGACAGCATGGCTTGTTTTGCTTTAAGGTCTGCTCTGCTACAGATAATTGAAGTTTTGGAGCACTCAATTCTCAGGAATGAACCGATACCTGGAAACTTTTGTGTCTGCCAGTCAGATTCCACAAGCCAGGCTTCCAGAGAYACATGGATGAAACATGAACTCCTCACATACTCTGCAGTTGCAACACCCAGCGAGCCACCAGCAAAATAACCCAAACCAGATGTGCCTGACAAACAGCACAGGTGCTTACAGCCAAARAAAACCCAGTAATTCATCTGCCCCCAAAGAAAACTTGTAATTTGACAGCCTTGAGCAAGAGGTGGTCTCCAACCAATGCTCTGCACCACCAGCATCATGGATGAACTGGTACARGAGCAGCTGGGTGGAACAGGGCTGTTCCCCATCCCAGACCTGCCTTGTAGGAGCCTCTTTGCTGGAAGAAYGTGGTGCTGCCAGAGGAATGATTTCTCACAACTGCCACCAGTCTCCTTCCACTCACAGCACAGCAGATCCCAAGCTCAAGTTCTTGTATCAAGGGGCACTTGAGGATTTCTTAGTGCCCCCAATCACTGTCAGATCCAATGATCTGCTGCTTGGCAGATCTTTCAGGCCGAGGAGAGTGAAGGAGGGCAGTGCTGCCATCCCACAGTGAGGTCCCACACTCCTGGTGCTGCCCAGGGAAGACCTGGAGGTGGAACCAGGGCTATGACAGTACAAAACTCATTTTGTTATTCCAAGCTGCACCTTCACCTTCTGTCCCTGCTCAGACAGCATCCAGGCACCCAGCACGCTGCCAGCAAACCCAGAAGGACACCTGCACCCAGCCCCTGCCACGCTGAGGCCATCGTGGCTCACCAGTGTCCTGCTTGGACAGGCTGGGCACCAGCACCCCAACCACGGCCAGTGAGCACTGCCCCTTGCTTGGACCCTGCCCTGCCATCCCCCCTCTGCCCTGCCATCCCTCCCCTGCTCTGCCATCCCCTCCCCTGCTCTGCCATCCTCCCCCTCTGCCCCTGCCATCCCTCCCCTGCTCTGACATCCCTCTCCTGCCCTGCCATCCTTCCCTTCTGCCCCTGCCATCCCCTCCCCTGCTCTGCCATCCCCTCCCCACCTGCCCTGGCTCCTCCTGCCCATATTCCCACAGCAGTGCTCAGCAGGCAAAGCAGCAACAACCCACTCGCCCACACAACTCACCAGCCCAGCTCCATGTCCCCACAGTGCCATCCCCCTGTCTGGGACCTCGGCCACCACAGGCAACTCAACCACTTCCCACAGTCCCTCCAGCTGGGACAAGCTGGCAGAAGAAAAATCTTTTGCCATTTTCCCCCCCAGAACTCTTCTGTGCTAAGATCTGCCAGATGGATGCATTAAACAACCAAACTGTACCAGCCACCTTTGCTGCTATAAAATTGTTCCAAAAGTGACCAACGGGCTGTCCCGAGGCAGCTGTTGGTCCCCACAGCACTGCTCTGCTGGTCCCCAACACACAGCCTGACAGAAGAGTGTCCCAAAGCACTCCTGCCTATCGAAATCGAGTTCTTGCGCCACAAATGTAATTCCGGGCTAGTGGTGCTGCCTCCTGCCCTGTATGACTGGTTGGGAGCAATTTCTGATAAGTTTGGAGGAAGTAAAGSCAGACTGAATTACAGCACTCTCCCAAAGGTAACAATCTTTCACCCAACAATTTGAATTCTTTACATTGTTTTCCTGCATCTGATCCAACCAAGTATGACTCCTGGGGAAATCGAAATTTAAAGAAATAAAATTAAATGAAGAGGTTCCAACATCCATCAAGACAACAGAAGAAAAGCCAAGAGCTGCTACCTGAGCAGCAGGGAAGGCCCCTGCCAGCCCTCCCAGCCACGCAGCCACCACCCTCTACACCAGGACCAAGTCCAAAGTCTGAGAAGTTCCCACTGTTGCAGTTACAGGTATCAAGATGAAACAACTTGCAGCTTGAAAAAGGATTACTGCTTTCAGCTGCAGGAGGAAATTCCCTTCATTTCCTAGGCCCTGTTCACAGAGAATAAAATGAGACACTTGTAGGAAAGCTCTATGAGCCACCACCACGTGAAAACAGGACGTGCAGGGATGACCCCACATCCCGTGGATGGATTCAGAAGCAGAGGATAGGATGAAACACAAACAGCTCCTGGAGGGGTTCCACCTCCCAGCCAGCACACTCTTTGTGCCTGCACCCAACATCGGGGTCTGGGCATGGACAGAGTGACTCTGGCAAACCCATCTCTCCACATCCCACCTAGGGAAGGCAAGAGGCACAAAGGGCACCTGTCCCAGGAGGGCAAGAGCCTCAACAAGCCCCGCAAAATAACCTGTCGAGGTGGCCCCTGACCTCCATGACARGACAAAACCATCTGCCCAGTGCCAAGCTCTGTTTTTCCAAGGATGAGGCCGGTGTGGCTCCTTGCAGTGAAAGCCCAGCCTGCCCTGCAGCCCTGTGCCCTGCTGGTGCCACAGCCCCTGAGSACAGCAGCGAGCACAAGGGACGTCCCCCCCTGCCCGAGCATCCCCACGTACCTGCTGCCTGCAGGGCCTCCCTGGCACGGGGAGACATGAGGGCAGCTCCTGGAGCCTCCAGCCCCGCCGTGCCTCAGCCCTGCTCGTGGCTGCAGAACAATCGGCCACCTCATCCTGCACACAATGGCCACGATGAGACAGCCCCACACAATCACCAGGGCAGCGCCGGGAGCTGGGCCGGGGGGAGCAGCAGCGTGCAGGACAGGAGAGCCTGCTGTGCCTGTGCCCTGGGCTCCTCCCTGCCAGCTCCCCTCCCGAGGTGGCCGTGGGGATGTGACTGTCAGGGCACTGTGTGGGGAGGACAGACAGGAGTTGGGAAGGAGGGAGCACTGGCTGTTTACATTGGATCGCTCTGCACAAACTTGAGGCCACAAGAATATTTCAGTTCCATAGGAGGAAACCTTGGTGAAGAACAGAAACGAGGAGCTACCTTGGGCATCACGTAAGTCCAGGCACGACACAGATGTAAGGCCCAAAAGCCCTGGACTCCCTGCAGGAGCCAAGCATGGCTGTTTGCTGACAGTAAACATGAATTTCTTCCTGCATTTCCGTCTGGAGCAGACTGCTGGGTTACCTGGGCTGTGAGGAGGCAAACACCACGGTCAATCAGGCAGCAGACCAGCACTGGGCAGCCAACTCAGAACCCAGGCTGGGCTCCCCTTCCCCATCTCCAAAGGGCCCCAGGAGCAGTTATCCAGCTTTTCCAGCTGACAAGCATGCCAGCTCCACACCGATGCGCTGAGACAGCACCCACAAGTGCAACTGTCCCAGTTTTCTCCTGGCACTGGTGCACAACTGCCTGAACACAACACGCCTGGCAATGCCCATGAAATGTTCCCCCACAAATGCTGGGCTTGGGGACAAGCTCCCACCCAGAGTGACAGCACACCCTGCCCTGGGGATGCCATCCTGCCACAGCCCCATGCCCAGCCCAGGGGGGCTGGTGCTGCCCAGGCTGGCCCCAGCCCTGCCACCACCAGCTGCTGACCACAGGAGCAGAGCTGCCTGCAGCAGACCTTTCCCAGCAGCCTGTGGCACCAGGCAGACAAAAGCCCTCCCAGGCTCCAGCTGGGTCAAGCTCACTTGCAGCTTCAGGTCCCATTTATTTGGATGCTTTTCTTTTCAATTGAGGTACAATGAAGAGATGGATTAATCACTTCCCTGCCTGTAGTTTAGCCAATGAACTGCAAGTCCCTTCCTCAGCCATTTGCCCAGATGTCCTATAAGGGATGGTCTCAGGACAGAGGTGTCCCCAGGCCCTACAGTGGCCATGGAGGAGCAGCCCAGCCCCAACCCACACACTGAGGCAGCAGCAGGCAGGACAAATGCCCCAGAACTCTCCTGACAGCATCTCTCCATCACCTGCACATGGCTGATTTATTCAAATCCCCAGCTCTGCTCATGTCCTATCTCACTTGCTCTCATCCCAAGCTTCTGGTCACCACTGCAGCCTGAAAACAAACTCCCCCCAAGTGCTGAGAGGATTAGCCCAGCCATCCCAGGAATACTGGGCTGGGTTTTCATGATGAAACATTTTTGGCTGAAAGAGGAAGGAAATTAAAAAAAAAAAGAAAAGGAAGCAGATCCTCTGTCACCTGATGAGAAGATGACTCAGAACATCACTGACATCCATGGGCGGGTGGGGACAGGGACCACTAACACTTCCCTGCCTCCTCTTTGGGCGTCACTTACAGCAAGAACATTGGGTAGGACGTGACCATGCTGTCTAAGGTCCACACAGGGAAAGGACTCTTGGCACAGAGCTGCCCTTACACACATTTATACCCTACACCATCTCTAAGATCAGTGGCCATGCAGAAGTAACGTGAAATTAATCAGGATGCTCTAAAAGAAGGAACAAAGCCATCCTTACGTGAGAAATTTCCTTCTTAAAGTGCACTTCTACCTGGGCCCTGGGAAGCTCATCCACAGCCACGCCATTCCCTGTGCCTGCCCCACAAAGGGCTGCAGGATGCCCTGGATCACTCAGGCACCGGCCCCACAGCAGCACAAGAGCAGGAGGAGCCAGGCTGTGCTCACAGTGGCTGCACCTCCCATTACCCTGTGTGGAACCATCCTCCAACAGAGGCACAACAGCCTCAGCAGCCCTGTCCCAGGACTGTGTGGACAGTGGCCAGGAGCTTGGGGGCTGCCCACGGGGACAGCAGAGCCCTGGGTCACCATGGCGAGGCTCAGCACACACAGCATCACTTGGGATGTGCCCAGGACACGAGCAGAGCTTCATACACCAGCCAACCTCTACTCAGCCCTGGGAAAGGCTCCCAAAGCCCACAGGCAGCCACGGGACACCATCTGTAAATAAATCCCCACACAAGTCACCTTGAAAGAGCACAGAGATCTCCTTGGGATGTCCAAGATAGGATGGCACGAGCAATACCAATGACATTTCAAGGAGAAACTCCCAATTTCTTTGGAAAGGGCCGTTTCTATAGAAATAAATTGCTGCCAAAGTTTGGTTGAAGGCCAAACCACGAGCCTCGGCTCCTTGCAGAAAGGAGATACACCGTATGAAGAGAACAGATGCTTTCCGGGCACAGGTCCTCCCGTGCTTCAGAGGAGATGGACAGACAGCCCCACCAGCACCGGGTGCTGGCCATATTGACACACGGCTCCTCCAGTTCCCCACGCAGCTGTGACAAGGAACACAGGAAGGAGTACACTCTCCTTCTAAAATATACACTTCTCATCTTCCCAGTTGACAATCACTGTAGGATTTCTGCCAGGGAGCACGTTCAGACCACAAGCACTTGGACAACCCTCCCGTAGTTCAAAACAAACTCCGGGGCTGGCAGCAGCAGGAGCGGGCTGGCCGCCCCCCGCTCGGGCTGGCACAGGCGCCGCTCGGCCCCGTCGGTGCGGGGAGCGCGGCCGGCACCTCCCGGCGCCCCGGGACCCGCAGCCCGCCCCGAGGGGCTCCCGGCGCTCCGGGGGGAGCGGCGCCTCCTCCCGCGGCCGCGCCGGGAGATGGGGACGCGCTGCCGGGCACCGCGGAGCCGCAGCCGGGAGCGCCGGGCCCGGGCCGCCCCTCGCCGGGGATGCCGGGGATGCCGCGGCCCCCGGGCCGGCCGGGCGCGGATTACTCAGCGTTTCCAGCGGCACACGGCGCGTTCCCGCCCGTGCCTCCCCCGCCCCGGGCCCCGGCCCGCCGCTTACCGATGCCCGGCGCCACATAGACGAAGTAGAGGAAGGAGGAGGAGAGCGAGAAGAGGAAGAGCGCGGCCAGCAGCGAGCGCCGGGGCAGCAGCCGCCAGGCGCCGCGGGGGCCGCGGGGCCACCGCATGGCCGATGCGGCGCCGCCGCCGCCCTGCTGCCGCTCCGCCGCCGCTCACATGCGCCGAGGCCCGGCGTGAGGCGCCGCGCCGGGGCCGCTCCGAGCCGCCGCCCGCGCCCAGCGCCGCCGCATGAATGTACCGCGGCGGGGCGGGCCGGGGCGGAGCGGCCCGGCGGGGCGGACCCGGCTGCGAGCCCCCTCCGCGCCGAGGGCCGCCCGCCCGACGCCGCCCCGCGCACCGCCGGTGGTCCCGGAGCAGCGGGCGGTGACCTCGGGACGCCCGGCCGCGGTCCTGGTGTGCCGCCGATGCTCCCGGGGTAGCCAGCGTTAGCCCCGAGACGGTCGGCGAGGATTCTGCGCCCACGACAATGGCCCTGAGACGGACTGCAATGGCCCAGGACACACAGCTGCGGCCAAGGGACAGCCGACAACGGCCCCGGGACCATCACGAGTGGCTGAGGGCAGCAGGGAAGCCATCCACGACCCCAGGACACCCAGCCATGGTCCTGGGACGTTCACCAATGGCCCCAGGACACCCAGCCATGGTCTGGGGACACCCAGAGCCATGGTCCTGGGACATTCACCAATGACCCCAGGACACCCAGCCATGGTCCTGGGATGTTCACCAATGACCCCAGGACACCCAGCCATGGTCCGGGGACACCCAGCCATGGTCCGGGGACACCCAGCCCCAGGAGAGCAAGGGCTCTCCCCCTGGCCCGGCCCACCAAGCAGCAGGGCTCTGTTCGAGCAGGTCCTGGGTACCCCCGGACCTTGTGCAGGGACAGAGCCAGAGGGGAGGTGATGGACAGAGATGGGTGGAAGTGAAGAGAGAGCAAAGACATCATGGTCAGTGCAATAATCAGCACGACCAGCAGCCAGCAGCCTGGTTGGTTACAGAGTGATTAAACAGTTTTGCACACATTTGTGGGCAGCTCCTCTGATGTGTGTAGGAGGAGTTGGAAGGAGATATGGAGATGCCTGAAAATGAAAATATGGGAGAGCAGAAACACTGTCTTTATGGAGGGAGCCGGAAGTAGCTGCAGAGCAGATGGGGCCCACGGCCCAGCCCAGAGAGGACTGGGCTCTGCCTCATTTATGATTGCAGACTTTGCTCAGGGAAGGCTGGAAGGAGAGAGAATTCTCATTTCACCAACAGATAGTGCTGAGAAAACCAAGCCCAGGCTGCAGGTGGGAAGCCAGGCTGTGGGCCAGACATGGACAGCTGCCACTGCCCAGGGTGGGCAGCACAGGCAGTGATGGGCTGTGGGGCAGGAGATGGGGACAGGCCATCTGCCAGGACATGCCCTGTATGTCCCTCCCAGGCAGGGGATGGGAAATTGCTCAACCCAAACTTCTGACCCCACAACACGGTGACTGTGGGGCTGTGGGCTGGGCAGTGCCCTGCACCAGCCCCGTGCCAGCCTGGCACCAGACACTGGGATAAAGAATTCTCCAGGTATGGCTGTGTGTCAGTAACCCCTGGAAGGACTAGCCCCCCTTCCAGCCTGGATGCAGTAAGGGCAGATACAGAAAACAGTTTCCACGTTTAACAAATGGGACACAAGCAAGCTTCTCTTAGATACAGAGTCTCAGTGGAGTGAGGAGACAAAAATATAGTTAAAAAAGAGGGGAGTTCAGCAGAAAAGTAGAAATATCTCATTAAAAGGTAAGGCATTCATTTTATTCATGTGCCAAGGCATGGAAGGATGCCGAGGAGGTAAACAGGGATTTCCCTGGAGAGGCTGCATTAACTTCAGGAATGAGGAAACTGGTACCTGTTTCGTGTTTTCCAGGATTGCCACTCCATCACCACCTTCACTGAAATAAATTAAATCCTGAGCCCTATTAACTGATACTGCAGCAGAACTGCATGGCCAAGTGGCAGCTGGATTTGCTGTTCACAAAATAGCATTTAGCCAACTCCTAAATGGATGCCTTGGGCAAGGAGATGCATGGAGATTTCTTGCTTGGTTTCTGATTAGTTTGATGCAGACATGATCAAAGGTGGGACATCGTCACAACCAATAATGTAACCTTTAGAACATAGTTAATTAGCAATGGCATTGCTGGAGGAGCCACCCAGAAACTCCCTCCCAGGCCTGGGCTGCCACACTGGGGACTATCACAGACAAGTGAAGCCAGTGGAGCCTTGGAGCCACACTGGGACGTGCCTGCCCCGCTCTGACTCACCTGCCATCTCCCTCTCTCCCCAGAGCTCCAGCCAACCACTTCACTTTGACCCTTTAATTTTGCTTAGTCTCTTGCCCTCTTGTCCTTCCCTGCCTCTCCACTGCATCCCGGCTAAGGGATTAGGAACATCAGTCAAAGCCATCCTCCCACTCATCACCCTTTTCCAATTTAAAAAAAATGACATTAAACAGGACGAGAGGTTTCAGAGTCTCGGATCATTCCACAGGCCGGGTGAGGACTGGGGGTGGGAGCACTGCCAAGTGGGGCTGTGGCAGGGAATGCCTGGGGAGCCCTGGCTCTGCCCCACATCCAGCCTGCCCCAGCTGCTGCAGCCCCCCCAGCTGTGGGGAGCAGCAAAGTCCCACTTTCTGCAGGGTTCAACCAACCCACGGTGCCTGAGACACTTTAGGGAGGGTTTGTGTGAGCAGCTTTGCCGGCAGCCTCCAGGGGAAGGGAAGCTCTGTTCGTGCATGGCCATGAGCAGGAACGGAGGGACAGGTCCTGTCAGTGCACCCACACCCCCGAGAAGATGTAGCTGCACCCTTGGAGCACGTCTCCACATAAAAGACATTTTGTATCTGGAGGGAGAGCAGTTTTGATGGCTCGGGGGCGCCCCGGGGAGGGTAGGGCACTGTTGCACCCCGCGTGGTTGGGGGAGGCTGGAGCTCCACACTCGCAGCAGTGGAGCTGTCAGTGCTGCAGTGCTGGTGTGAGGGGCAGCTGCTGCCACTGCTCACCCCAGGGAACGCTGGCCATGGCATGGCTGGGCAGGGGGCTGGCAGGTCACATCCTGCACCCAGCCACACAACACCCACAGGAGAGGGAGCCTGGGGGCTGCCTGGCGCCCTGCATGGAGCAAACCCACCTGCCCAGGGAGTGCCCCCAGGTCTTGACCCTCGGATGGGCAATGCCCAGTGCTGCCAAGGGCCTCAGGGAGACACAGAGCTGGGGAGCACTGCCTGGCAGGGTCAGCAGCAAAGCCTCACTGGAGCTGAGCCCAGGGGAGGTGAAAGGGCTGCTGTGGAGCACATAACACATGTTTGGAGTCTGAAACTGGCATTAAAGGGATGCTCCACTTCAGCTGCGCTTCTCTTATTGTCACTTTCCACAGATACTCCATGTGGACTAGTTAATCTGGGTGCATAATCCTTGTTCTGCCACTGCAGGGAAGGACAGGCCATAGCCAGGATGTCACTGCCCTGGCCAGCATTTTGCAGTCTTTCCCACAGACTCTGGGGCTTCTGGCCCCTTCAGCCCCAATGGCAGAGTCTTTCCAGAACAGACTGCATGCCATGATTAGGAAAATGCCTCCATTTCTAAAGGTGAGGACAGTCAGCACCTCACCGTGTCAGCCCTCCAGCTGCTCAGCAATGCAGCTTGCCTCAGCTCTTCCCTGGAGTTTCTGCTGCCAGATGGTTTGTGAGGGAAGTGGGAACCTGAGCTGTGTCTCAGAGACAGACAGAAACTCGGGGTGGACGGGATGCTGACCAGCTCTCGGGCCTGCAGAAGCAATGTGCTCCCTCTGTGTCTTCCTAAATGTCTCTTGGCAGCACGGGGCTGGCTCCAGCTCCACTCAGAGACAACACGGTGTCACCCCRGGCTCTGGGCAGGAGCAGGACCCAGAGCATGCATGCACAGTAGGAATGTAAATATTTTTTACATGTACACCCACAGCCCCAGCGTATGCAATAAATACTCAGCATATGCTATGTGCCAGATCAGAGCCATAATTATTGATGCAGCAGGTTTTCAGAAAGACACAACAGGGTGTGTACTTAATTTGGCAATCAGAGCACACCTAAGAGGCCCTGGCATTTTCGGCTAGGTATCAGACCACTGCCACCCACATTTGCAGCTATTTAATCCCACATCCGTGTGCCAGCAGGAGCAGAGAGGAAACCAAAGGCAGGTATTTGTTTGTTGAGATGGAAAAAATGGAAAAGCTCCACTGAACGCTGCAAGGTGCTCCTTGCACACAGGAGTGCTGCAGACCAGTTCTCAGATTATGCCACCCACCACACTTTCTAACAAGGCTGTTAGGGCTCTGATCTTAGCAGCACCTGTACACGTGCCCAACCATAGGCATGACTCATTCTSCCAGAGTCAACAGATGTGTCATAGCTCCCAAAAGGAGGCAATATCCACAGAAACGAGATTGCAAAGCTCCACCTTCACTTGGAAGGTAGCTTTCATCAGAGGAATGGGCTAAAATCTGCTAATTTATCTGCTCATGGCACATTGCAGAGATTCAAATGGTTTTGTTGCATCAGCCCACCTTTGAAGGTTGATCATCTGACCCAGCCAAAGTGGACTTGTGCAAAGACTCATAAAATGCCTTTGAGATCTAAGAATTCAGTCAAGGAAATACAACAGGCTGTACTTCCCAAAACTTCTCAAGGAAGGAAATTTCAGCTGAYGACATAAAATTATTGTGTAATTCAGTGCAAGTCTTTTATCCATATTTTAAAATACTGTTTTAAAAAGTCCCTCTCAAAAGTCTATGACTGTGGCTGGGGTAAACTACTGCCAAACAGYCCAAACTGTCCAAGAGTCAGAAAATAAACAGGCTATTTCCAGTACACCTGGAGGTCAAGAGAAGAATGCCAGAAAGCTCTCCACTGGGGCCAGCCTTGTTTGTGGATCAGATGGAAGAATGCTGCTCTTCCCTGGCCTGTGAAGGATTGCGTGGAYATCAGGCAACACCAGATGAAAAGGCAATTCAGGCAGAGGTGAAACCCTGCCTAACTCCTGCCAAGTGACAGGGATGGAAAAACATCTGCATTATTCAGACACACAGCTGGATTTCAAAACCAGCAGTGGAGGCAAGAAATTAGGATTAAATTCTGCCTCTCTTGCAGCCACCTGACTTCACGACTTCACACCATGTRGAAATGTGACTGCCTGCCAGAAATCCAGGGACAAGGACAACCAGGAACAAAAGAACATTTCAGAGGAAATTACTTTCTATTAACTCATAATTACATAATGCAAAATTAACTCACAAAGGCCAATAGCTTAATTGGATTCCCAAGAGGGGAAAACAGTTGTATGGTGAATAAGAACCTTCCACGGTCACATTAAGTATGATGGTTCAAATGCAGAATATAAATCCTTCTGCTGTGAAGYAAAAAAAATGCCCATTTCCTTCAACAGCTGCTACAGAGGGGGTTYTAAGCATTTCCACTCAATTGCTGACCAGTGGCCAGCTGCTCAGATGACCACACCAAATGGCTCCCTTCTGGATGCCACTTCCTTACACTTTGAGCCACACACAAAACCATAATTAATCCTGGGAATGTATTTGGATATGTTGCTGGAATAAAGTACGAAGCCTTCTAGTCACCTTAATCTTCTTCTCAACTCGGATTTTGGTTAACTAGAATAAATATTTAATTAGAGAGGCAAAGAGATGAACCTCTTGACCACTCAGGCACTGCCTCTGCAGTCATTCCCTTTGATGTACAAGGAAAGGGCTTGTAGGACTTCATTAAAACATGTGCTGCCTTTCTTTTCTCTTCAAATTTTAGCAAGGTCAGGCTCTGGGTTTGGATTTGTCACTCAGAAGCCATGCAGTGAACATGGCACAGAATAATTCCAGTGAACGTGGCACAGAGTGATTTCTGTGAACATGGCACAGAGTGATTCCTGTGAACATGGCACAGAGTAATTCCTGTGAACATGGCACAGTGATCTCTGTGAACATGGCACAGAGTAATTCCTGTGAACATGGCACAGAGTGATCTCTGAACATGGCACACACTGATCTCTGAACATGGCACAGAGTGATTTTTATGAACATGGCACAGAGTGATTCCTGTGAACATGGCACAGAGTGATTCCTGTGAACATGGCACAGAGTGATTGTTATGAACATGGCACAGAGTTATTCCTGTGAACATGGCACAGTGATCTCTGTGAACATGGCACACACTGATCTCTGAACATGGCACAGAGTGATTTTTATGAACATGGCACAGAGTGATTTTTATGAACATGGCACAGAGTGATTCCTGTGAACATGGCACAGAGTGATTCCTGTGAACATGGCACAGAGTGATCTCTGAACATGGCACAGAGTGATTCCTGTGAACATGGCACAGAGTGATCTCTGAACATGGCACAGAGTGATTCCTCTGAACATGGCACAGAGTGATCTCTGTGAACATGGCACAGAGTTATTCCCGTGAACATGGCACAGAGTGATTGTTATGAACATGGCACAGAGTTATTCCTGTGAACATGGCACAGAGTGATTCCTGTGAACATGGCACAGAGTGATTTTTATGAACACGGCACAGAGTGATTTCTGCTCATCTCGGTCAGATGAGGGAGGGGAGGTTTCCCTTGCCCGCCACAGCCAACAGGGGCTTGGGCATTTGTTTTCCAGCTCCCGATGTCACTCGTGTCCCCATGGAAAGCTCTCCGTGCTGTCCCTGCCCAAAGCCGCCTGCTGCTGCCGCCCTCCCCGGGCAGGGGCCGCGGGGTGCAGCCCCCCAGGGCTCCTGCCCACGGCCCGGGGCGTTTTCCTCTCTCCAGAGCAATGATGTGGGGCTGACACGGGCGGGGTGACATCGGCACACGGCGAGCTGCGCTGTAGCCAGGCATCCCTTTCCCCTCCCCTGCAATGTGACAGAGCGCTCAGACACCTGCTGAAAAGTCACCGAGCTCTGCAGGGGTGAGGCATGTGCTGAATCAAGGCTGAGGGAGCAGCTCAGCCTGGGAGAGCTCGGCTGGAACCAGCACCGCCGCCCTTTCGGATTCCCTCTCCTCTGGGCTTAATTACYGCCTGCTTTTGGCACTAGCACCGTTTGTGCCTCGTGCTCTCGCTTTTCCCCGAAGGAGCTTTTGCACCTTTACTACATTTATTTTATTCTGAGGAAATCCTAATGATTTCCTGTCGTGCTTGATTCTGATCCTGTTTGCTGTGGGACTCCTGCTGTCCTCTATAAATATCTGACTCTCAAATCTTTGCAGAAGCGAGCGTGACTGTGAGCAGGGAAGGTGAAGTCAAGCTAAAGAGACCTTCACCAGCTCTAAAAACAGCTGCTGCTCCTGCTGCTGCAGCTGATTTATTCCTCATCTGGAGAACGACAGTTCAGAGCTCAGAATCGTTGTCTTCAATTATTTATTTGTCTGTGCTGGAGACTGGTGAGGTGCTGTATAATGTTTATTGCATGGAAGTGTCGCTCTGAGGGAGGTTTAATTGCTTTAAACGTGGATGGTGATGAGAACTCCTTGGAAAAGCTATTTACATACATTTTCTCAAATGCCAAATGTGTAACTTCCTCCACGCTCAGGCAGTCTGAGGCTGCTTCCCTGCATTACTCAGCTTTGCTGGGTGCCTCTGCAAAACTGACAACCAGAAATTCCCCAGCATGGAGCAGAAAGGGAAACTCAGGGTTTGGATGTGGGATTATCTGTAACAGCCAAACCAGCAGGACTCTGAATCCAGGGCTGCAAACCCCACACACAGACTGCCCCCGGCCCTCGGGGCTCGATGCCGACAGCACTGAGCACTCGACCTGCTGACCAAAAGAAAGCAAATCAGTGATTTCAACACTACAAGGCCAGAGAGCTGCCACCAAGGGCAGGGCACACACCTGCTGCACCCACAGCACTGCTCACACCCTGTCTTCTCAGCACTGGTTCTGGGAAATTCTCACCAGAAACATCGCTCCAGTGATCTTCACGCAAGGCCGTGCTCAGATCTCTTGTCCTTCTTCCTCCACAATTCAAGGGCAAAGTGTCYCTGGAGTGGCCTCGCAGGTTATCCAGCTTCAGTCACAACAATCTGGTCTAAACAGATCTTTACTCCGTGGAATATCTCACTCTGCAGGGCAGTTCCTTTTTGTAATTACTTAATGCTGTCAAATATCAGCTGTTGACATAAGCAGCACCCTGCCTACAGGAGTGAAATAGGTATTGATTTAATGCCCTCACTGCAAGGGATCATAAGGCTTCTGGAAACAACTTATTTCACAACTGCAGCTATTCCTGGAGACGAGCTTGCTGCCTGCCTGCCTTTYCCCAGATCCCTGCTCTTTTTCAGCTGAGATATTGTACTTGGAGAGAAGAGAGGTTCACAGCAGCCTGAGGTGTGCAGGCTGGCCAGGAGGGTTGTACAGCAGCACACAGCAAAGTCAGGAAGAGCAGTGTTTTCACAYAGTCCACGAGCTGCAAGACCAACACCTTCTGGAAGCATCAGGGCTATGGTGGAGGTGCTGTGCAGCTGTGTGTGTGTGTGATGGGTCAGCACCTTTCCAGTGTGGTGGATCTGCTGAGCCTGTGCAAAACATCCACCCAGGGAAGCCGTAAAGAAAGGCGCCAGCCCCGGGCCCCACACAGGGCAGCAGTAGTGTCAAGGTGGGCTTTCCCTGTTCCCCCACAGGGCAAGCCAGCAGCTGAGCCAAGGGGGGCTCTGGAAGAGGCAGAACATTTCCCAGGGGACACCATGGATCCAGTGTGACAGGGTTGTTTGTGCCATCAGAACAGGAACAGGGGCTGCACTCCACAATCAGGCTGACCCTGCTCTGGTATTTCCTCTGGGAATCTCAGAATCTCCAGCCCAGCCCACACCAGGGTCTGCAGCTKGCAGTGCACCATAACCCTGACATGTGGGGCAGGGCAGAAAAGGCAGAGCATCACCAGCTACAACAGCAATGGTGGGAAGCTGTGGCAAAGCAGAACAGGATCACCCAAACTGGAATKTGTACAGGACACCAGGGCTCATACTTAATTCCTATGAGCAACCTGAGTGACCACATAATGTAACTGCAGCCCGGAAATATCCCAATTGAAAGTCAGGCTGAATTTTGTAARAGCAAAAGTGGAAGTGATAGGTTTGTTGGGGTTTTTTTTTTATGTCTTGCTCTCACCAAATTAGAGCAGTGTAATTCCATGGAATCCAAGTGCCAGGCACACATCCTGAAATAGAAGCTATGGGGCTCATGACAGGGTTTCACAGAGGGTAATTGTGGCCTGTGATACAGCAAAGGTCACCTAATGGGTCTGCTGGCCCTAACTGCTGTGTCCCCAAACAGTCACCACCCAGTGATTCACCAGGGTGAGAGGTGCTCCCTGCACGACCAGCTGGTTTCAGCCAGGTTCTCAGAGTTTCTCATCTTATGCAACCTCCATTGGTTGTTCACAATGGTYGACTGAGGCTGGCAGCCGAGTTTGCTGAGAACGGTGCCCAGTTACATCAACAAACCAGGCCTGGCCTTGCCATCAGCATATTTTTCTCAAAAAAACCAAGAAAAAGATTTTTTTTACAGTGCGCAGTTCATTGCACACAACCTGGATTTAAGCTGTTTAGTTTGTAAGGGTATTTTAAACTAAACAAACAGCTTTTTGTTAAYGTTTTTCCCTGGTGCTGCAGATTTTTGGGTTTAGAATAGCATGGATCACTTTGAGCCATCACTCTTTGCTGGGACAGAGGGATGTGATGTTCTATGTCCCAGCTGAAACTCCGAGACTATGCAACCCTTTTTCAGACCTGAAGTTAATTGGAGTATCAGCGGAATTCCTGGCCCTTGGAGAGCAGGGGGAGTTACAGCTTCATCTTCCCCCACAGCCAGGGACAGCCACGGGCAGCAGCACTACAGGAATGGGCACTGCACCCACTTCAGCCTGTGGACCATGGCTGCATGGATGTGGCAGCCAGAAGGAGCAGCTGGGTCCATCAAAAGACTCTTTGCAGGAGTGAAAGGAGGCTGGTAGAGCTGAACTCTTCTTGGAGAGAGACGAGTATCCAAGGAAAATGGCCTTGCCAAGGAAAGAAATAATTCCTTTGCCCTCGGCTTTTCTCACCAGGCTCTCCTCCTCCAGCACTGCCAGCCTGGGGCTGGCTGGGGAGGAATGGAGTTTCTTCAGTGGCACTGCTCAGGTGCTGTGGTTTGTAATTCTGAATAAACCAACCCTGGTAACACCCCAGTGCGTTATCCACTGTCYTGCAGGGCTGGCACAGCATCAAGGCCTTTTCTTTCCCACACTGCCCCCACAGCRAGGAGCTGGGGAGGTGAGAGACTGGGGGGGCACACAGATGACCCTGAGTGACCAAAGGGATATCCCACACCACAGGACATCGTGCTCAGCAATAAAAACTCAGGGACAAGATGAGGAAAGAGAGATGTTCAAGGTTATGGTGTTTATCTTCCCAAGTAAGATTTATGATCTTCCCTAGGAAAGGCCCAACACCTGCCTGCTGATGCAAAGTGGTGACTGAATTCCTTATCTTGCTTTCTTGCTTRTACAGCTTTGCTTCACTTACTAAAGTGCCTTTGTCTCAACACACTCCTTCTTTCTCACTTTTGTCCTTCTGATCTTCTCCCTCATCTGACTGGAGGGGATCAAGCACCTGGCTGGGTATTTACCAGCTCACCACAGCTAAATAGCTTTCCTTCCATTGTCTTTTCTCTTTCTTTCATAATATATCCCCTTTTTCCTGTGAGATAGTTATCCTTGTGTGGCATTAAATCTTTGTTATTGTTGCTTTTCCACTTTAGCTCTCTAAAATCTGCAATTGTCCCTTTATCTATGCTTCAGGATGCAGGAGCCATGTTCCCTGTCCAGGGCAAGACAGGCCCCTGGGAAGGGATGTCTGTGTGTCCCTGGGAAGGGATGTCTGTGTGTCTTGTGGATCCTGCGTGTTGTGTGCCAAAAGTGATTTGTGAAGTAGGTGTGAACAGGAGCCGTGTTTTATCAACAAAGCAATTGCTGTCCTGCTGAGGGATTGCAAAGATAACAGAAGCAGGAGAACAYTTTTTTACATCTTTCACTTCAGGGAATGCCCATAAAAACGACCAGCAGCAGCCTCTGACAGGAAGGAGAGTGCAGTGTACCGGGCCAGAACGTTCAGGTGATTATTTTTCTCTCTGCTCTGCCTTTGCTGGGTACTGAACAGAATACTTGTGTCATTTCAGCTGTGAAACTTCTCTCTCCCAGCAGAGGCACCATGCACGAGGTGATGGAGCCTCCCCAAAACTCTAGATCCTCCTGCTCGTATTCCCAACAATCTGCTAAATGGCACTGGGCAGAGGTGTGTGCAGGAAGGCCAGCTGGGAAATAGGTGTGCACACTGGCACACACTCTGGAGTGCCACCCATGTGCCTCCCTGTGTCCCAGCTGCCTTTGCCAGGCTGTCCCACTACTGGCAAAGGGCAGAGAAGGCAGGCATCCTTCCTGGGAGGGTCCTGCRTTTCCTCCTGCGAGGGCTGGCAGGTCTGGAGGCAGCTGGAGAGCAAGATGCTCGTGTGAGCGAGAGGTGACAAGTCCTGGGAGTGCCCAGCAGCTCCAGGCTACTGCTGTGAGTGAGAAATGCAGTTGTTTGTACAGTTGCTCTCTTTTCCAACTGCCATTTGTTTGTAGACATGTCACAGCAGATGCACCTCACCACTACAACAGATACTTGGACTCATTTGCAGCTGGCACCAGTAAACGTAATCCAGCTAACCAAACACTCTGATAATCAGAGTTGTCACAAAGATTTGTTTATTCCCATTGACAGAAGGGCTTTCAGGATAGTCTGTAATAAGGAAAGAGGAAGAACTTTTAATTTATAGACCAACAAGAACRTAATCCAGAGAATACTGAACCCTGCCCTTCACAAACAGGTATTCAGCATTGAAAGGAACCCTGGGTGGAGGGCAGGCAGTGAAGAGCTGAGCTGTGCAGGAAGCAAGGCAGGGCTCAGGCAAGTCCCAGCTTTCTCAGATGGTTTTGGGGTTTCACCTCCCGGGTGACAAATGGCTCCTGCCCGGGGAGCAGCTGCCACCTGCCCTCCGAGGGCAAACGTGGGCACAGCACTCACAGCTCCTGCAGCTCACGGGCCCCTGTCCAAGGAATCTGGTGGCAACAAGGTCCAGAACAGAAAAGGAGGTGGCTGTGCTCACAGTCCAGTGGGGAYTGGCTGCCAGAGGAAGCTGCAGACACTAGAAGTTTCCATGATTTTTATATACTGAGGAGTAGCTGGAGAGGCTTTTAGAAGCCAGGCTTACCCTGTTCTTTGCCTCCTGAGATGCCTCCTTACAGCCTCTGCTGGCTTTGGGCATGGGAAAGGGGGGCAGTTGGTTGTTTAAATTCTAATTCTGGCCTGGTCATAATAGATTGTTCCATTCTTCATTATTTCATTATTATTTTTTTCTTAATTTACAAATGATGCTTTCGACTGCTGTTTTCTCCTTTCCCTGTCATTCCTCTATGCACACACACACATGCAATGTGCCAAATTCTGGGATAGATACACATGCACCAAATACATAAATACACTCCAGAAACCACACCTGGGGCAGGATGCAGGAGGCTCAAACTTGCAATGCTGGTTTAAAATGAAGGATGGAACAGCCCTTTGAAAAAGAAAGTAGATTGACTTGAGGAAGACATTCAGGAAGAGATGGAAAAGGATGTTAGTCATCACTACCTTCTCACATCTCTTGTTGTGAGCCTGCAGAAGCCCTTGGGCACTGGTGGGAAGAGGATGTGTGGCCTGCAGGACCCCCTGGCCTGTGCAGGGTGGCTTTGTCCCCAGGACTGGCAGCAGACACCGGCGTGGAGCTGCCCCGTGCTGGGCTCCAGCCCGTCTGGCTGCCTGCCTGCAGGGTGCAGAATGGGCAGRTAAGTAAGAGGTGTTAGTGAGACCCATCTGTGCCTGTAAACAAACCAAAACCTCTTTACTGGGAGACTGGGRAGCAGGTTTCCCCAGCGTGTTTGGGTCTCAAGATAAAGTGTTGGTCAGAAAGCAGGTGGAAAGGACCCTGTGAGATGCTTCCCAGCTCACCCGTTGGCTCGCTGTCTGCTCTGGGCCCRTTTCTCCAGCCTCTGTGTGCCTCAGTTTAGGCATTTGTAAAACAGCAACTGCCTCCTGCCGAAGCCTGTCACTAAACATAGCCAGTTTGTGCTGGGAGAGTCACGTCGTGAGACAGAAGGCCCATCACACACTGCTGGGAGAGGGGACTCGATGAGTCACRGCACAGCACCAGCTCTGAAATTCATGAAATGCCCGAGTTCACAGTCAAAAAAATTCAGTGTTTAAAACAAAAAACAAGAGAGGAAAATTCCTCCATGTCCCGTCTCTGGGGCAGCACCTCCTGGCCGTACCTGTCAGTGTCTGAAATGTGCAGCCAGCAGAGCCTGTGCTGGTAAACCAGGAGCTCTGTGCCTGGGGACAGTCCTGTGCCTGCCTGCCTAGCGGGGCAGTTGTTGGTGTGTGGCAGGGCACAAGGCAGCGTGAMCAAACCTCTGCCACCAAAAATGACGACATGAGGTTGGGGTCAGGAGAGATGCATTTCCCTGAAAAGCAATCAGGGCTGGAGAAGATGACACCACTMCTCAGCAAGGTGCTCTTCACCCCTTGCCCATCCAAGGCAAGGGACRAGTTCAGTCTCCCCAGCCTGTTTTCTGCCCTTAAGTGCCAGCAGATGAGGTGGCAGTCTCCTTGGGGACACTCCCTTGAATGCCCTCTGGGTCCCTGTTCCCCAGGGCTGATCCCCTTTGCATTTCAGGTGGATCACAGCCTTTGGTGCCTGGCTACAGCAGCACAGCTTGCTGGGCACTGGCTGCAGCCACAAATGTGATTCCCACCGTCGGTGCTTCCTCCTGGATAAACTCCAGAYTGAGCATGTCAGAACCAGACTAAACAGGCAATGAAAAGAAAACAAACCAAGCATCCAATAGTTTCAAACAACAGATAACAAAGCAACAGGAGGGACATTATCTGTTGAGAACTAGTGCCTGGAATTTGCCTGTTGATGTATTTATGTTTATGAGTGCAAGTCTGTGTACATATATGCACCCAGGCATATGCCTACTGCACATAGCTAGAGAACAAGAAAATAAAATATTATACATGGCAAGGCACATAAAGAAATGGAAAAACAACTCTGTACAGTGAAGGGTCTAAAAGTATTTTCAGCATTTCTTCAGTCAGCCTAAGAGAATCTCTCATATCTATCCCAAAGCAATAAAGCAAATCACACCCTGATGCTTTCTCTGAACCCTTAGTGGCAGCTGAACCTTCACCTGTGTAATAAAGAAATGTCCAGAGTTTAATAACAAAGATCACTCATCTACCCTGTCAAAGTACTGCCAGTTCTCTCTTTTTCAGTCCCAGACTGAGAGAGAGGAGTGAGAGGAGATGATCTATTTTTGTTGTTCTCAGGCCAGTGCAGYTCTCCACCACCCACATCCCAGCCTGCCAAGACCTTCAGCAGCTGTAATGGGGGCAATCCTGGGTGATGCTGAAGCCCCCCAAAGGCAGGTCTTTTGTAGGCAATAACTTTGAAAAGACTGGCTCATTTTGGATTTTGGCYTATACTACATCCCATGCCAGAAGCAGGATCTGGCTTCAGGTGAGTTTAGAGCCGAATCCCTCTCCACAACCCAGGAAATATTTTATCTTTACTATGAATCCAAGCTTGGAAGAGAACTGAGAGATTCAAACACTTGTAGGATAGTTCTACAGTAATCCAGTTGAAGCAATTCCACCTTCCCTACACCTGGCAACCTCSTCCCACTGTCACTGCCCCCCATGGCAGAAGGGAGTTCAGCACTCTGTTTCAGAGAGAATTGACCCAAGGGTGACTCCAACGTGCCTGAGATCACCATGTTTGTAGATAATCTAAAAGGCAAACTCACATGTCTCCAAGGCCAAAGACTGTCATAAGAGCCAAACCAACGCCCCGGAGTAAATCCGGCGTTCCTTTGGTCTTTAGAGCCAACAGACTCCACTCCTGAGCGAGAGCAAAGTCCTGGGCTGTAAATTAGCACCTTCCCCAACATTTCCAGCACAAGGTTACAGCTGGTCACTAACGCATCTGTGCCTGCCCTCAGTGTTCTACATACCTATCAATTTAGGCTGCTCTGCATAATTTGAGAATTAAAACTAAACACCATGTTACCTACAGCCACATCATCTTAGATGAGCTTAAACAACTGTGAAATTCCTGTGATCTATTAAAAGCAACATTCGGTGCATGTATTAATCAACAGATGCTCAGTAGCTGTGCATCAGAAAACCACAAGTGAGAAGCAGCCTGGATAGCTTCCTGCCAAAATTATTACTTTCCTTGTGACCAACTCCTCGAAACACCGAGTGCACCAGGATGCTGGAGAGCTGCCTGGYTTGGTTACCTCAGTGGCAGTAACATGGACTGGTCCCTTCTCACTGGAACCAACAGGTCAAACAAGCAGTGTTTGACAAGCAGTGATTTCCTGCTGATGAGTCAGAGATGAGACACGAAAATCACCATCTCTTCCCACAGAACATTTGAGACGTTATAATTTGATATCACTGGTGGTTGCTTCACCAGAGTGTGCTGGGCTGAGCGTGTGTGTGTGCAGCACTGCAATAGTGGAAAGAAGAGAGTTCAGAGTCGTTGACCAATGGCTACGTGCAGGTTGCTGCAATTTCCTGTTCTCACACAGTAGCCTGACCCAGCAGCCTTTGTTGCCTCCAACTGCTCTGATGTTCCCCCTCCAGCAGGGCTCCCTGGGACCCTTGCTCTCCATCTACCTTTTTCCCTTTTCCTGTCTGGGTTTTTTTTTCCCTTCAGATCCTGGCCTTTGTGAGGTTCAGTCCTGGGTTTGTGTTTATGTTGCCAGGCCTCTACTTTCCTGGCTAAATCTTCCTCCCTTTCACATTCCTTCCTGAATCCTTCCCATGGCTCCCAAACCCCATCTGTGGTTTCCCTTTGGCCAGGGCCAGCAGGCACAGTGAGGACAAGGTCAGTCACATCCTGAAGAATCACATCTGTACTCATCCCTTTTCTGAACCAGTCCCTCATGATTAAAATCACATGACAGCTAAAACGCCAGTAAAACAAAACAAGTGTGGAGATTTCCGATCACACCAGTTGAAAGATTTAAGGAACAAAAACAACCCAAAAATGAGGCTGAGGCCAAAGCCAAAACCAAAAAAACCCCAAACAAAACAAAAGCAAAGAAATAGCAAAGAAAAAGCAAACCGGTACAATTTCTGGCCTTCTTTCTTAGGCCAGATGACCTACTCATTATGCCAAACACCACTCCAGTGACTAGGAAAGAGAGTTTTAAGATTTTGCTTCTTCCGCACCAGCCTGGTACAGGACTGAACATTGCTCTGGTAACCAGGTCAGGAGCCCTTCACCACTGGTGAAGGTCACACAGGACTCCAGCCATGCTTCTTCCCTGACCAGCACAGCTGCCATGGCTCTTCTACCACTGCTCAATTGGATTTTAAAACTCCAAGAATGGACACAGCTACTCCTGCCTCAGATCAGTGCGGGCACTGAGGGAGGAGGAGCAGGTGCCTGCCATGGGACCAGCTATGAAGTGCAACAGAGGGGCTTCCAGCTGCACCACAGAAAGAAGTCTTCACCCTGAGACGGTGCAGCACGAGGACAGGTCTCCCAGAGCAGCTCCATCCAGTCTCCATCCACGGGCACTCCATCCTTAGAGATTTTCAAAATTTCTCTGGACAAGACCCTGAGCAGCCTCCTCTGACCTTAAAGCTGGACCTGCTGTGAACAGAGGATGGGCTGGGGCTCTCCAGAGGTGCTTTCAATGATATTTTTTTTTCTGATTTCCAGGAGGACAGGATAAGGACTGGGCTGCACAGCTGGGGAGCTTCTCCTGTCCTGTGACCCAGAGCACAAGCTGTACTGCRTGGAGGAGAGAGGCACAATGGCCCCCACTGTCCTTCTCTGCCACAATCCCACTGACTCTCCCTCAATCCCTTTCAACATAACTTCTGGGCTTTTCACTGCGCTTCCCAGACAAGAAAAGAAAAACTCCAAAAGTTATTATGAGCTAAAAACRTGCAAGTTTGCAGAAGACTAATTTCTTCTTAGAGGCATTCTCAAGGRAAACCCTGATGATTCACCTTTTGGTGACCAACTACTTCCAGTCATCCTTGGCAAACTCTGAATTTTAGTTTTCACAGAAAAGTGAAGACAACATTCACAAGGAAATTTCCTGTTTCATCAGCTTAAGTGCATCTCATTCTGGATCGAGCTTCATTATTTATGGATGAAGTGTTGTTCAAAATCTCTACTCCAGAATATCATGAAAACTGAGATCAAAAAGCTGAAGTGCCTGAGTTTCTGGTGTGCTGGAGGCCTGCAGTCTGGCCGTTTCCAAGTGGAGGGAGATGTGCACATCACTCTGGAAGGCAGATTGCACCACTTTGCAAAGTGCCAGTCTCGTTTTTCACTGGCACCTGTGAGCTGTGAGTCACCCCATGAGCTGTGCCTTGGCTGAAGCCATGCCCCCTGTCCCAAATGTTACTGGGATGCCGAGAATGAGTTAAAGCAGATGGGGATCAGCAGACTGCAGATTGTAGGAAATTAGCCGGTGTGGAAAAAAAATTTGTCATAACTGTGGTAAGACTATCTAAGTAGGTCACCACAAAACCACATCAGATGGGCAAAGGAGGTGTAGGTTCAGTCTGTCAACATGAAACCAGACGGTATCCAGTTCTGTCCTGCCAGTAACTCAGAAAAACCGCTGCTGTCCTAGTCACTGGTTTTAAAAACTCAAGCATCTTCACACCTATTCAGTGGCTTTCACTTTTGTGTAAATGAGTATCAATGTCTCTGCCCTAAATCTGCAATTTCATTTGATTAAGTTCACGGCTGATATTTCAGAGGGCCTTTAAAACAATCTGAGGTGTTCAAATCAATAAGTGTGTTTGGACAACTCCCCTTCTATTTCCTGAGCTAGTCAAACCAGGAATGAACAGAAATGCATGTGAGGCTGTTATCCCATGTCCCTGTCAGCCCAGCATCTCAAACTTGCACTGGGTGGATGGATGGATGGATGGATGGATGGATGGATGGATGGATGGATGGATGGATGGATGGATGGATGGATGGATGGATGGATACCCTCAACTAGCTTTGTAAGCTGAAAGTTGCTAATTAGCCTCATTTTCCAGGATGCACAGGAGAGTTTAGAGACCCAACTCCAGCAGCAGCCTGGGCCAGGAGGGCATTTGAACTTAGACCAGATAAAGCCGGTTTAAACTTTATTTTAATTTGCTGATTAAAATTGCTAATTAATTACTCACTGACACTTTAATTCAAGTGCATTTTTATGCTGGTTTTGAGGCAGCGACCTTCTGATTCAGCTCAGTGGGGCTGGTCTGATGGGTTGTATCTGCTGTAAGGCCAGGCTGTGGCTGTGGCTGTGGGTGAGCACCGTTCCCAGCCATGCCCTGGCACAGGACGGCTCAGCCAGGGGAAGGGATCTGGGAGCTGCAGGTGGATGTGTGAGATTGGAAAATCGGGATCCACCTCCTGCCTTGAGCAGCGCGGAGCGGGCCGGGAGTGACACCGCAGCACATGGGCAGTGTCACAGCCTGGTGTGAGAGAGAGCACCTCGGAAACGAGCCTGTGCCACCGGGACATCAGGGTGGCTCTGGGGGCACGGAGGGATGGTGGCTCTGGGGACAGAGAGCAGTGCTGGCACTGGGGACAGGTGCGATGGTGGCTGTAGGGACAGGGAGCAATGGTGGCTCTGGGGACAGGGAGCAGTGCTGGCTCTGGAGACAGGGGCGATGGTGGCACTGGGGACAGGGAGCGATGGTGGCTCTGGGGACAGGTGCGATGGTGGCTGTAGGGACACGGAGCGATGGTGGCTCTGGGGACAGGGAGCAGTGCTGGCTCTGGGGACACGGAGCGATGGTGGCTCTAGGGACACGGAGCGATGGTGGCACTAGGGACACGGAGCGATGGCGGCACCGCGGTCGCTGTCCCCGCCGACAGGGGGCTGCCCAGCGCGGGAACAGCGACGTGCCCGGCGCGCGCGCCCCCCCGCCGCGTCGCGTGACAGCGGGCCGGCGGCGCGCTCCCGCGGCCGTTCCGCAGCCGGGCGCGCGCGGCCGGACGTGCCCGCCCCAGCGCCGGAAGCGGCGGCGCGCGCGGGGCGCCGTGGGAGCGCCAGCCCGGCAAGATGGCGGAGTGAGTGCGGGGCGGCGGGGGCGGCCCGGGGCTGCGGGCCACGGCCGAGCCGAGCCGTGCCGTGCCGAGCCGAGCCGAGCCGAGCCGAGCCGAGATCGGTCCTGCCGCGGAGCACGGCTGTGCCGTGCCGTGCCGTTCCTCGCGGCGCTGCGGTGCGCCGGGCGGTTGGGGCCGCCCCGAGGGCCCCGCGCGGTGCCGGCGGCTCCGGGGCTGCAGGCGGCGGGGCCGGGCCGCGGTCCCGGGGCGCTGGGGCTGGCAGCGGCCTTGTGGCCCCGCACACCCGGCTGCGCTGCTCGTGCCCTCGGCGTCACACTCGCTGCATCCCGGGCTGCGGTGCAGCAGGATGGGCTCTGCGCTGCGTGGAGCAACTCAGCAATAATCAGCTCCATAAACATGAACTTCCCGTATTTGTCTAATGAGGGACTGCTTTTAAAACACGACCATAAGGCTTTGGTCAGCAGTACGAGTTCAGTACGGTCTGGTGGTTGGCTGGTGTGTGCATGTCTGTAGTGGGCTTTGTCGTGCTGCTCCCGTCCAGTATAATCACATATTACATTATCCTGACAGGTCTGCAAATGCCACCCATGAAGTCATCAATGCCACCCTCCACACTCTGCTGGCTGCTACTACCAAGCTGGTGGCACCTACACCTCCCAAACCCATCCTTCCAGTCCAGACTGGAGTCCAGGCACAGCAAGAGGAACAGTCTAGTGGCATGACGATTTTTTTTAGTCTTCTTGTTATAGGTGAATGATGAACTGAAAGTGTGTTAATCTCTGTTAACTGTAGTCTGTGTCTGAGGACGTGGGCCAGCTCAGCATCATAGTGGTTCATTCCTCCTCTGGTTCTCTCTGTGAAGTGGGATTTTGCACAGGTACAGGGATTTAGAACATTTGTGGTGGTGGGAGCTACTGCTTACACTGATGCCTCTGGGTTTATTGCCAAAGCGAAGCCTACTAAATCATTAGGAGAAGTTTGCATGTGTATTTTAAAAATACTACTTAGAAGCATATTTTATTCTTTTCCAACACTCCTGAATCTCCTTTTTTCCTCCTTCACAGCTATTTGCATCATATTGGTGCATTTACTGATAGAATACCGGCTTCATTTTTTACCAGAGAGTGTGGCTGTTGTTTCCTTAGGTGAGTAACCGTGGCATTTTCATGCTGGGTTTGTGTTGGTCCAGGGGCTGTCAGTAGTTTGCACTGGCGATAATGCTCTGTTGTGTGTTAGCCATCACTACAAAGATGCAGCAAACTGGATGGAGTGAAGAAAACAGCTAATTCATAGAGTTAAATTGATGGAGGAAATAAAGAAATGAGCACACGTGCAGAGACTGGCCCAGGAAAATGACACCTGCAGGGGTGTCGCTACCTGAGTACCTTGGCATCTTCCTCTGGTTTGCATCCTCAGGGTAGGACAAGATGTGCAGCACTCCCTGGGCATGAGGCTGCAGCCTTCCCTTTGAGGTGGTGCGTGTGTTCATGTTGGTGTTGGCAGAATTGTGTCTGAGTGTGGGATTTTAGTGGGACTGCAGCTATCCCAAAAACTCACCTGGACTGCCAGATCCTTAACTATCCCAGCAGTCCATAACAAAAGCTCTTCCTTTGGCTTGAGCTATAAAAGTGTCACCCTTCATGGAGATAAGTGCATACTTAGTTTGGATTAAATTTGGGAGTATTCCTGAGCTTACAGTTTTATGTCAGGGTAATTTAATTTATTTGTACGCTGTTGCTCCTGATTTATAATATGTAAATGAGGAGCAAATCAGGCCAGATACATTCATTATTTTCTCTACATGCTGTCTGATGTTTAGAGAACCTGGTGTGAATGTTCCCAGCACCAGTTTTTCAGCTGTGACTTGTCTGCAAGATTCTGTAATATTTTTGCTTCTCTTGCTGGTGATGCTTTCACTGACAGTTGTTCTAAAAATACAACAAGGAGACAAAGATGCTTAGTTACAGTCCTGAGACAGCTCAAAGGACCATATTACTGGATGAGCAGGTAGATTTTTTTGGTTTTGAGCTAGACTGGTACCTTCTCTCATATTTCTTAACTGTATTTTTACACAGTTTCTCAACTGGAGCAAGTGAGCTTCTTGGTGCTTGTCAGTAGCTTAAGCTTCCTGGAGAACAGGAATCTTCTTGCCCCTCGGGTGCTGGATTGAGAGAAGCTTAGGGCTGTTATTTAGCAGAAGGAGAAGCGTATTTTCCAGCACTGTGACTCCCTGGGTTAGTAGGTGACTGTATGTGCTGGAGACCACGTTGTGTTTCTCACAGAGCAGGTTCTGGGGCTTTGAGCAGCATTCACTTGCAAAGCCCTGTGTGAGTTTCAGTATTTCTGTTCAACCATCAAACAAACGGGTGGGTGAGGATSCTGTCCCAGTGCTGGGTGTGCACACACACCCCTCATCTTTATAGCAGATCATCCATCAGACTTTTGTGTCTTTATGGTTCTGTAGCTGACAGGGATCAGAGCTGCTGCAGCTCATCCTGACTCACTTGTCGTCCTCACAGAAACCACCCAGTGCCTGGTTCACTCTTGACACGCTTCTCTTCCCCTCCCTCCTTGCATTATTGCCGTGGACAGGTCAGATGTCTTGTGGATGTATCTCCCTGAAAGGTGCCAGAAGGACAGTACTGTCCCTTCAGTGTCCTTCCCCTTTGTACACAAAAACCCAAGTACAGGGTGTTGATTTGGCTTCAGATCAGGTTAGTTACCATGGCTATTAAATAGCTAATCTAAATTTAACCATAATCCCCAATATAAAATGCAGTAGTATATTGCTGACATGGTTTTGGGTTTTCTTTGCTGTTGTTCTGTGTATCCTGGGCAGTGCAGAGCAGAGGTGTTGGGCCAGTTTGTGTGCCTGCTCCTGCTGAGCTGTGCAGAGCAGCAGAGGCACAGACATTCTCCTCTTTCTGTTCCTTGTTATTGGCATCTCAGCTGCAGGAGAAAGATTTTAACTGTTGGATTTAGTATTAATGTGTGCTGTGTTCCTGTGTGCCCCCACAGAATCCTGTTCAAGAAACAGGAAAGCTTCTTGCCAGGGCTGTTGCTGCTACTCGAGGTGGGTCAGAAGGAGCAGCGCTGCATCTCTTGTTCAGAGGCCGAGCAGGAAGGTGCTCAGTTGGGTTTTGGGGTGCAGCACAGCAGTCTGTCCCCTCAGTGAGAGGACATGACCCAGCAGATGCAATTCCTATGAGCCAGCGGGGTGTTACACCCAGGAGCAGCCCAGGTAAAGATGCCCTGTGTCATTTCAGCCTTGTGCAGTCAGTTTATAGGCTCAGTCATGTTGGAAATGCTCTCAGCCCTGGTGACAGGGCTCAGCAGCTGTGTCATCACTGGGGCTGCCAGCTCAGTGACCCTCTGCTCCTGGTAATGCTCTGCACACCTTCAGTGTCAAGTATCCAGTTTTGCCAGAAGTGAGGTGTGTCCTGTTTTGACTGGTAAATTAAGCAAATGCTCTCAGGAAGTTATTGAAGGCTAATAAAAGTGGCAGCAGAGAAGAGAGGTATGATTTTTCACAAGTGTTTTTCCTCCCATTGTCTAAGCTGCTCAGAAATTTCTGGTTTGTGGTTTCTAGAGGGTGTGTCTCTCTGGTGGACAGAGTGGGAGTGCATTCTCTGAGGCTGGATTTTGATCCTCATCCTTATAAGTTGCTGGAATTTTGTGGGTAAAGATAGTTTCCAGAAATGTTTTTTCTCTTTGATTTGTTACTGAGTTTTAAGATGTTCTCTGGAAAAATAAAGGTGGGTTGCAATAAGAAAATGCCTATAAAATTTTCAAAGAAAATGAGGTATAGATTAACTGTTGCAGACTTACCCTTCCAATTAACCCCCTGACAAAACTGACCTGCCTGATTTAATAGAAACAGCTGATCAAAACCTGCGTTCATTCCTTTAGTAATAAAGGAAGAGTGGTTTGTAAATGTGAATGGCTGTATCTGCATTCTGTCCTTCAAGGAACAGCAGATCTTTGATGTTCCTTCATTTATKTTTTCCTGTTCCTTTCCATAGAAACCATTTCATGGGACAGTTATTTCTACCCTCTGGGACGGATGCCTTCACAGATCTTTGTACAAAAGAAGGCTTAGGCCTCATGGCTTTGTGTGTGTGACACATCCATCAGGAGTAATCCATGTGATTCTGTTTGTGAGACTCTTTTGTTAGCTACAGCATGAGAGGAGCTCTCATGAGTTACAGGAAAGCACACTTGGCTTGAGTTACAGGAAGACTCACTTAAAGCTTCTCAGACACTCYGTACCTTTCATTTGGAGTATTTGACTTGTGTGTCCCAATGTTTGACTGTGAAGTCTCCATTCTGTAAATAATAAAACACAACTATGCAGAGACACAGATCTGAAATCTGGCGAAAGACAAGTTCCCTGTAACTACTTGGAAACAATTAATGGCACTTCATGAGTTATCTTCACAACTTCCAGGACAAATCCTGTTACAGTTTTATGTCTTTGTGTTTGAATACGTGTGGGAGAAAAGGATGCAAWAACCTTTAACCACTGAGTTTGCAGCAGCCTTGATAAAATTCTTCTATATTCRCATTATTTCTACATGACTTAAACAGTGTGTAATTCGTTTGGAAAATAGTTCTGACAGGGTCTCCACCCTGATCAGAGTTTGTTGCCTTCCTCATTGCCAGAAAGTGCTATGATTTCATTCAAACAAAATTCACTTCTGTGGACAGGAGTGATTCCATTTAAGCTGCTTTAACTGCAGATAATATTGAAGTGACATGAAGCACAGATGCCTAAAACACAACTTCCTGATTCTTCAGCAAGGAAGGTGAAATTTCATTTGAGTGCMGCTTAGATGAGAAGCATTTTTGAGTAGTTAAGCCTGTTATCTTTCTGAGCCAGTGAGCATCACACTCTCAGTAGGTCTGTTTGGAGCTGGGATATCCCAAGACACAATCTGTTGTGCAGGGAAACTCTGCAGTTATGTAACCTGTTGGAAACTGGGTGTTTGGGTATTAAACCCAGAACCACTCAGTGTTTTCATGGTTTAGGAATGAAAGACTTGCTGCATTATGTTTTGCCTTGTTTTCTCTTCTAAAACTTGGAGAGCTGATAAACAGTGATGTGTTTTGTGGCTGTTTCAGAATGTTTTCTTATTCTTTCCTAGGTATCCTTATGGGAGCTTTTATAAAAATCATAGAGGCTCAAAAGCTGGCCAACTGGAAGGTATAGTTGCAACAATAAATTTTTATTTGTAGAAAAATCCCTACATCTTATGAAAAAGGCCTTGTAATACTTAATGTTTTAGAGGGCAAGTCCTGGCAGAAGTTTCTCCAAGAGCTGAAGTCTACAGTGAAGCAAGGATTTTGCCTCCTACTGTTCATCCACATTATCAAAGCAATAAACTCTTTGCTATTCCTGCTTTAATTTAAAATCTTGCAGCATTTAAACTGTGATTTGGTTTCACAGCACCAAACAATTCATTATATCAGTGAACTGACTGAAGTCACAGTGATTTGAATTGGCAGCTCTGAACAGGATTTATATCAGCCACCTGAATATCTTGGTCTGGGTAGTGAATTTTAATCCTACCTTGCAGTTTTATATTTCTTGGCAGTTAATGCCCTAAAGGAAGATGCTTTTCTCCTTAGTTGAAATATATTAAAATGCATAAATTTTCAATCTGATGTAGCTTTTGAACTACATATTATACTTCCTTTTCTTATGAACTAACTACACTGGTTCTGTGTATACTTGTTTGAACAGTTACATAGCTCAGCAGTTGTGTTGTARTATTTCATTTTTACATATGAAGTCATTAGAAACAGTGGGGGCTGCAGTAGTTGGTGCTTTTTCATTTATGATTTGTGTCAAGTGGATTTGACTTAAAATTGAAAATSAGTTAAATGCCCACAACATCAGTATTTTAAATTAGTTTCTTAAGGATTAAATAAAACAGTCTGAGTAAGATCGTGTCTGTAAGAAGGAGAAAGAAAGCTTCATGCTCTTATTTGAGCACTTATTCTCTAAACATGAGAAACACTGATCACAGCTGTGAATTTCTGGGAAGTGTTGGTCACATCTTGGGAGGCACTGGGGAGCTGTGGTTGCTCCTGTTGTCAGCCAAGGTGAAAGGCCACAGAGACCACATTTTTATTTGCTTACCCGAGTTACGTTCACTGTAATAAAACTTAGATTTTAACATGGGCTGTCATGATTTTAGATGTGAAAATTTCTAATCAATAATTACGGRCTTTATTACATGGTTATAAATGGTTCTAAATTTGCTAAATACYTTTTGTTTATCTCTTAAGATAAAAAGTGAAATATTTAACTGCAGGTGATATCCCTGTACAAAGGAGATCTTGGATCATGTCCCTGCCCTGAAAACTTTGTAATGTAATTTCCAGTGATGACGCCTTACTAAGTGTTCATTCAGGTTCACCACTGAGACCTTGCACTTGCTGGCAGTTCTTGGCTGGCACAGCTGACACTCAGAGTCCTCATGGTTTATTTCCCTCTGCTTCCATGCAGCACAAACACTGTCCTCCCTTTCCATTGTTCTCACTTCCCTGTCCAGCTCTGGTTTCAGGGGCTTTTCTGTGTGCAGTGACTCAGGGCTGTGGGTTTTGCTGTGCAGTTGYTGTGCTGACAGGAGTGTCAGCCCTGGGTTCACAGCACAGTCACGGGCTGGAGCATTTCAGTCCAAAGGATGAGTTTGGTTTCCTAAGCCCCCCAAATCCTTTAAGATGATTATCACTGGTACAGGCAGGAATGAGACTTTAAAGGGATGAGTACCTCTGGTTTGAAAGCTGGTGTTAGGACAGAACAGTCCATCAGCTGTTTGCCCTGGGTTTACACAAGTTAATCGCTGCTTGCAGAGGTGACAACTCCAACGTGTCCTGGGGGACAGGAGGGAGTGGACAGGTGGGTRAAGAGACTGTGCTTTCTGTGCTTCCTCTGCCAGCAGAAAAACCAGGGTGCCAGGCTGGGGGTACAGCATGAGCACTGTTAGCCAGGGGATGACATAAGTGRCAAAGACTGAGGACACAAGAAAATAGCATCTTACCTCATGGTGGCTTCCATTTATATCACTGTGATGGCAAAAAAGGAACCATCAGAATAGTACCATTCAACTGAGGCAGAGATGACATTTGCTGAGAAGAATCCAGCCTCAGGCCCCTCAGGTGGTGTGTCACCTGAGCCTGGTCACCTGCAGGGGCACTGGGCTGATGATGTGATTCTCTTGTCAGGTGGTGAGTTTCCCAGGGAAACTGCTTGGGCCCAGTTAACCTGTTCTGGTCAAACAGTGTTCCTTGGCAGTCCTTACAGATTTCCAGACTCCCAGATAAAGTGGGAATACTTTTTCTGGAAACAGGAAGTTTTTCCCTTTACCATAAATAACCTGTTTTCCATGCAGCACTTTTGGAGACAGTAATTTAAATAGGTGACTCCTAGATTTCTGTCACTGGGTTGGAAAAGAGCAATAGAAGTAGCAGCCCTGGAATAGTTTGCTGTTCTTCAGTTGTCTAWTTTTAGACAAGAAGGGAGAAAGATGTTTCATTTTTCATCACTATTTTTAATAGCTTTTCTTTTGGAAGATTTGATGTTATTTCAATAATGATGACATCCCTGAAATTATAATTTTTTTTTTTTTTTTTTTCAGGAAGAAGAAATGTTTCGTCCAAATATGTTTTTTCTGCTTTTACTTCCACCTATTATATTTGAATCTGGATATTCACTGCACAAGGTCAGTGCCTGCCAGACACTCGTTTTGGATGTTGAGGTTTTGTTTGGAACAGATTCTGCTTTTAGTTATCTTCATGAAGCTTAGGATAATTGCATTAAATTCCATTATATTAATCATTAAGGAATCGAGAGTGCAAAATTTAAACCTCTYCAATCCAGAGTGCAGGGAGTGTAGCTTGTTGCTGATAACTGAGTGCTGGCAAGGTGTTGGGTACAGCACAGACGAGGTTTTCCTGGGCTGGAGAGGTTTCTGACCTCACCAGAGCTGTACAAGGGCTGCTGTGAAGGAGGAGAAGTGGGAGGGTGTAAGATGAGAAGTGGGAAAGGTGGGGTCACTCCACAGCTAAAGAGGGAAGTGTGTGTAAGGTTCCAACCCTTGCTGGGGGCTGTGTTTCCGTGGGCATTTCTCACAGCTCTCATCCTGCCCAAGGGGCTTTGGGGCTCCCTTGTGCAGCCCCTCTGCTCCAGCTGTGCTGCAGGAGGGGCAGGGAACAGTGGGATGGTGATACCAGGAGATGGTACCAGCACTGAAGACCTTTTCATACAAAATCACAGGCAATGGGGACTAGCAGCTGGGAAGTGTACAGGCCTTTTCACCTGCCCTGTCTCCCACAGAGGGATTAACTTATCCTTTTGGCAGGTGGGGAGTGTGTCAAAGTCCTGGATATCCAGCTGTGTGCCTGAGGATTGGGTTCTTGTTTGGTGCCAGACTGGGAATCAGTGCTGGGAATCAGAGGAGTTGTTTTTGTCCTCAAGAGAGCTGCAGTCTCTCTAGGCAGATGGTGTGGGTGTGTGTCCTGGGGTACCTGGAACCAAACTGAGCCTTTATAACCAGAAACCCAGTTGTGAATTAGAACCTAATTAAATGCAAACCCAAACACGAGTTTTTCCTCAGGCCATTTTTACTGATTTACTTATTTTATTACTGTGTTCCAGGGTAATTTTTTTCAGAACATTGGTTCCATCATTCTGTTCTCAGTATTTGGCACTGCAATATCAGCTTTCATTGTAGGTGGAGGAATCTATTTCCTGGGCCGGGTAAGACTGACTGCTTTGAAGCACTTAAGTTTATCTGGCTTGTTATTTGAAAGTCCATTTTTCAAGAGCAGACAAACAGAGTGAAAGTGAATTCCCGGGTCACAGAGTGCAGTTCCCTGCTCTCACAAAGGCAGTGTTGTACAGCCCCTTCCTGGCTGTTGCTGGGGAGGCTCTGGAGTCTCTTTCCTGGAAATCCTCAGAAGCTCTGGACACGATCTGGGTGATGTTCCAGGGGCCCTGTGGAGCAGGAAGGGTGGAGTAGGTGACCTCAGGGGTCCCTCCCAACCTGAGCCACTCTGTCACTCTGTGACACAGCATGTTCCCTGGAAAAAGCAATTAAAGCTTGAGTTTGACTGTTTTCTAACTTCCACAATCTTCCTGTTGGAAGGCTGTTCCACAACCTGTGTTCTCTAGAGTCATCTTATGCCCTATAGTATTAATTTTTTTATTTTTTTTTTTTTTGCTTCTGTGGTTTGGTGTTTCCCATTGATTACATATAAACACAGATATTTATCTTTTCTCTCAGACTTCACTGTGGTAGGCCAAGCATTCTATACATTCCTCTTTGCCACTCAGATTTCTCTTCCTTTGAATGTCTTGGGTGCTCTACTCACCTGCCTCTGCTCTAGTTCCCTGATCTTGGGTGACCAGAACTGTAGCAGTAGGTTACTGTTGGAGGGCAGTGTTAAACTGGATAACATCACTCACTTTTCTCAGTAATGAACTCAGGATTTGATGAATAGTTTGGTTTTTAAGAACAGCAGAACACCACAGTTGATTGTGATCATGTTCTACCTATTCTTTCAGGCTGATGTAATTTATAAACTCAACATGACAGACAGGTAAGCTCTTGGGGAAATGGTGTAGTATATGAAATAAAGCTTTTTCAGGATAGCTGCAGGTGGGAAATGCACTACATTGGCCACATCTTTTGGTTAGTGTTTAGATTGCTGAGATTCAACATGGTATATGAAACTAAGAAATAGATGGAACTCTTCTATACCCTATTTAATACCAAAGAGTATTGTATTGTATTCCACTCTATTGCATTGTAGTCTGTTCTGTTCTGTGCTCAGTGATTTCTTCAGACAGATACGGAGTATTTTAGCCAAATGTTAAGATTTGTAAACTTTGATTAGTTAATATTGTTAATATATGGGTATAACTTCCTTGTCCAAATCCTCTCTTAAAGGACAGAATAACTTTTCCGGGATCAATAAGGTAGATTTTTTCCGGGATTTGGCAAGTGGCCAAGTTCTTACTGCTGGAAAGAGTACAACTTATCACAGTGTAGAAACTGTAACACAACTGGGCTTTGTTACTGTTGTTCATGTAAGATGCTGGGTGGGTATTTTGCTTTGATCTGGTTTCCTCTTTTGTGTTCTCCCAGTTTTGCATTCGGCTCTTTAATATCTGCAGTTGACCCTGTGGCTACTATTGCCATTTTCAATGCCCTTAATGTGGATCCTGTGCTTAACATGTTGGTTTTTGGAGAAAGTATTCTCAACGATGCTGTCTCGATTGTGCTGACCAAGTAAGTGCATTGGAGCCACACGGTTTATGGAAACTGTAACTACACAGGTTTCTGTTAGATAGACAGTAATCCTTCACCTTCATTTGGAACAAATCCTGTATTTCAGGTGTGAAGCTGAATCGTGTGTGTAAAAAGCAGATGAGCTGCATAGGCAGGAGACAGTAAATGGTTTCCTCATTACCCCTACCCCAGTGCCTTATCTCACTGACCCTAGATGACTGATTGCTTTCTCATTCCGTTCATTATCAGCTCTCTTTCCATCTGTGGCTCCTGACAACAGGAACCCCTCGTGTCACCTGTCAGGCACAGAAATATTCACCTTCCCAGAGCTGCTGTGTCTGTGCCATTGGCTTGTGCCCAGAGTCCCACTGTGGCTGGGGAGGAGTACAGCACATCCATGCACTGGGGCTGTGTTTGTGTTGGGGCTGCCACGGGAAAGGGAAACATCCAGTGTCCTTAGCTTTTGCCTTTGGTAGTTCTTTGGGGCTGAAAGAGTAAAAAATGGGTAGATATATCTTCATGTTATTGCTAAAGCCAACAGATGTGACTRTGAATGTATAGAAGGAACAGCTGTACCGAGCAGGTAGTGAAGTGACAGTAATTTTCTAATTAATTAATTGCTTTTATTACAGTTGTGGCACTTTCAGGGAAGATGATGAGGGCTAAAAGCAGCCAAAGGAAACACAAGTTAGAACATGTGTGTTCTTTGTACAGAATTTCTATGAAATACACTCCTGAAATTCAAAGAGGTTCCTTCCCTTTCCTGTTAAGAGCTGCTTTGTTTTCCTTCAGTGACCTTCTTGTCTCTCATCCACACCTAAATATTTGATGAGAGTTCTTCCTGTTCATTTGTTCTTCTCGGAGGGTCACATGAGTTTTTACCACTGTAAATTGTGTTTTCTTTTCCTTTTCAAGGGTTGAGCATTGTTTTGAAATACTGGGCATCACCATAGCCTATTTATGCCATTCTGGGATTCTTCAGAGGAGCAGTGCTGGATTTTTAGCAGAATTAGGTTTCCCTTTGGGGATTACACTAAGGCTTGATTTAACGTCTTCTGACATTCCTCTTGTTATATATACCACAGTAAAAGCCTTTTAAGAGTGGTAGCAACAAAGAAATGGGAGTCTTTTTTGTTGTTATGCTCAAAAGATGTTTGATATTTTTGGATTCAGGCTTAGAATGTGTAACCATTTCTTTTTATTTCTCTTTTAATTGTATCTAGCACAGCAGAAGGGTTGACAAGGGAAAATATGTCAGATGTAAGTGGATGGCAAACCTTTCTCCAGGCCYTGGGATACTTTCTCAAGATGTTCTTTGGCTCTGCAGCACTTGGCACACTTACTGGTCTTATTTCTGCATTAATATCCTTTTTTAATTTTTATATGTATACACTGGTGAACTGCAACATTCTAGTGGTATTTTTCTTCCCATCTTCTCCAGCATTTCCTAGAAGATATTTCTTATTAGACATTATTTTGGTTTTATGTTYGTGTGCATGGATGTGTATTAAAAGTGGCATCAAATTTTTATGAACCTAATTAAGGTCTGAAATGTTGTATAATAGCTTATGTGCATTGGAGTGTTATAAGATATGGTAATTGTTTTGTAAATTCAAAATATATTAATTCCATTTCAATACCAATCCATTTTAACAAGCATATGGCTTCTTTTTTACATACATAAAACAGTTAATTAAAAAGGAAAAAAAAAATCTGCTTTTCCCGGGGGCCTTTGAGTCAGCCCAGCTCGTTTGTCCCTATGGATCATGTGCAGGCAGCTGAATGCAGCCACTGTTGTGTTTGGGTTTACCCTGGCTTACATTTTGCCTCTTCCACTTCCATGAACTGGTTACTAAACAGCCCAGGAGCTGCTCTGCTGAGGTCAGGAAGGCYCTTTGCTGTGGCCCAGACACCTTTGTTACTTTTTGGCCAGGTTTAATGCCAGCTCTGGCTTCACTGTGTGGGCTCTGGGCTGTGCAGCAGTTACTGGTGTCAGCTGGGACACACTGCCAAACCCTTTGTGAGCAGCAGGAATAGAATGTTTGGTTGAACACGGACTTATTTCCCCTTTTGGTTCATCAGCCTAATTCAGGAAACGTTGAAATTATTCCATACATCACAACAAAAGAGAGAGACAGATGTTCAACGCTTCTTTGAGTCATATCTAAATTACACTAAGTCAAAGAGAAGAGCAGCTTATTTGCCCTTTACAGTTACTTGTGCCTCAAAAGTATTTTATGTACCTTCAGTAAGAGATCTTTTCTTGTCTCTAGCTCTGTCTTCTGACAGACTTCTGCCAGCCAGTAGCTGCTATAAGAAACATTCCTCACGTAAGAAATTACTAATCTTTCCATACTTGAGTTGAAGGCCAGTATGTAGATTTTATTGGCTATTCAGTAGAGAAGTACATTAAGCATAATCATTGTCTTGTAATGGAATGATGGAATGAACACATCAAAATATTTCTTTGATTTATTTTTAATTTACTTTTTCCATAACATTTCCGTGTGTACGTACTAAAGCACATTGATTTAAGGAAGACACCTTCCCTAGAATTTGGGATGATGATTATCTTTGCTTACCTTCCTTATGGCCTTGCAGAAGGGATCTCACTCTCAGGTGAGCAGTAAAATAAGTTCTGACCACACTGTTTGATATGTTAAAACACTGACACTGCTGTAGGAGCAGGTTTTGCCCTGTGAGAAGGTCACTCTGGAGGGTCTCAGCAGTAAATCCTTGCAGAGTCTCCTGCTGTTCTTGCCCACAGGTATCATGGCAATCCTGTTCTCTGGCATCGTGATGTCTCACTACACACACCACAACCTGTCCCCAGTGACACAGATCCTCATGCAGCAGACACTCAGAACTGTTGCTTTCATGTGTGGTAGGTGCTGCCTGCTATTAAATCTAGTATTAATCGTTTAAAATCTCATTTCCATGGAACAGGGGTTCTGTTGGGAGCAGCAGAGGTGTGAATTTGCATCCAAGCATCTGTGTGTCAGTGGTGCTTGTCTTTAAGAGAAGAATTCCCTAGAGTGGAGGCTGGAAGGCACTCAGAAGTCACCTTTCCTGCCACTCTGGATAAAACATGCAGTAAATCTCTCTCTCATCCTGCAGGCTCCTGCTAAGATTTGCCATGAGATTGATGGCCAAATAGAGATCTCTGAGTCGTGTGCTCCTCTGGTCTCTTCTTAGTYCTAGGAGATGGGGGTTGAGTGGTAYTTTTTATGAATGTTTTTTATGTAAAAATCTTGCAAAAACAGTAACTTCACATCTGGAGGTTTTTGGAAGTAGTGGTACAAGCAGCTCAGAGGCCTAGAGCCTTTCCAGTTCCCTTTCCAAATGAAACCTTGGAAGCAATGACAMGTTCCTGCATCACAAACATCCCTGATTTCTGGGGGCTGCCGTGAATGAATTCTGGATTGTTTGCAGGAGGATGCAGTATGATCAGGGAGTGGCTKTGCTGCAAAGTGAACTTTAGCACTCCTTAGTGAGCACCAGCAGCTCTCCAGGATTTGGTCAGGAACTCCCATTTTATGTACTATTGTATGTGGTAATTAATAACAGGAGGAGAAAAGGTTTTCTAGAATTGTTTATTTAAGATGTGATTTCTCTTTTTCAGAAACGTGTGTTTTTGCATTTCTTGGCCTGTCAATTTTTAGTTTTCCTCACAAGTTTGAAATGTCGTTTGTCATCTGGTGCATAGTAGGTATTTACTTTCTTCCATATCTTTTTAGATGCATTTTTTGGTATTGGGGAAGGGGGAAACACCCTACAGTTAAAAGATTTTTAGAATAATTGTTAAGATTTATAGGTTTTTATTAAAAATTCTCTGATTCCTCTCCTAATGCTTTGTCTTTAAAGCCATTTCAGCACGCCTTGGTGCAGCGACTCTGTGAATTAACGTTTCACGTGGGGCTTGCCTCCATCTCTTGCCATTGTAATGGTTTAATATCAGCATGGAAAGTGTGTTCCCTTTGCAGAGTGCAGTGAGGGCAGTGTGGCTCCATTTCCAGTTGTGTACAGCAGTGCACACTGGYCCATTCAGTGCCTGGTTCAAGGGAAGGATTGTTATCTGCAGCTTCCCCAGACAGGGATATCAGCACAGGGAACTGCTCTGCCTGCATTACACACAACTTCCCTATCTCATATATATCTAAGGTGGGACACTTCCTTGGGTGTAGCATTGCCCTCCCGGGCATCATGCAGACTGTGTAATTTTGGGGTGATTCACAAAGGAAAACAGCACAGCCCTTCAAGGATCCTGCTGACTAATTCTAGGATATTTACCTTATCAAGGTCTGTTTGTAGTGGAGCTTAAAAACAATGCTCTGAGGAAACCTTGCCTCTTTCTGAGTTAAACTTTTCACTGTGTTTGTTAATTGTTTGCCGTTGTATCAATAGTCCCATTTTTTTTTCTTTTCTGCYCTCAAAGTGTTGCTTCAGCGTGGGGAATGTTTTATAGCCATGCCCAGGGAAGTGTTGGGAAACAGGCTGATGTTCTATTTGTTTGGCTCCTGGCCTTTCTGAGCAACTGGGCCACAGGGAGACAATAGAAATACCTTACTGCCTCTTGGCTGCTGCACCAAGGGAGTGATTAAAGGAGCTGAACTGACTGAAGTGAGGGGCACTTTCACCCAAAGTAATTCTTGGTCTCCGTGGAATGCCTCCTGGGTTCCATTTATTTACTGTAAGTAARGCAGCCTGGTCTCCATCAGTGACAGGTCTGATTTAGCTTCAGTTAAGCAGACARAATGTTTCAGGAACAAAATTCCACAATGCCCTGTGCTGAGGGGTTTCTCTCTGTTCATGGAGCAGCACACCTGCCTGTGAGCAAAGAAGAGCATATTCACCTTCCCCTGTAAAAGCAGCTGCAGCTGGGGCCTTGTGGATGTAACACATCAAAGGGACTTTTGCTTTTATTTCTGTTTTTCAGGTGCTGGTTCTGTTTGGTAGAGCAGTGAATATTTTTCCACTTTCCTACCTRCTCAACTTTTTCCGTGATCATAAAATCACTCCCAAAATGATGTTTATCATGTGGTTTAGTGGTAAGTTACAGCTTAAAATACTGAGAACTGRAAAAAAAAAACGGTTTATCTCTTTCATTGTGTGGCCCACTGTAGGAGGAACTGTTTTATTCATCGGTTGAGCAAAACTCAACCGAACATTTGCACTATTCTGAAACCCACGTGCAGAGCAGTGTTCTCTTTCCCCTTTGTGCTGGAGGACTTTGCTGTGGTGAGCCCCACAAAGGCTTTTTTGCAGAGAGGCTGCTGGTCTCTCTGGGCCCCACAGTTTGAGCAGCAGTGTCTGAAATGCTCAGACTTGTTTTAGGGTGGTTCAATGGGCACGCCATGGGCTTGTAACAATCCCTGGGGAGGTGGAGAATTGGAGTTGAGCTCTGTGGGCACTCAGGTGTTGCTGGTGGCTGACTGTCCCCTGCTGTTCTGTCCCCGAGGGTTACGTGGGGCCATTCCCTAYGCCCTCAGCCTCCACCTGGGGCTGGAGCCCATCGAGAAGCGGCAGCTCATCGGCACCACCACCATCATCATCGTGCTCTTCACCATCCTGCTGCTGGGAGGGGGCACCATGCCCCTCATCAGGCTCGTGGACATCGAGGACTCCAAGCCACGCAAGAGGAACAAGAAGGACGTCAATCTTAGCAAGACAGAGAAGATGGTTTGTGTGGGGTTTTTATTCACGGGGTCACTGGAGTTTGGTGGGGTTTTTGTTTCCAGTTTAAACATTTTTTAGGACTAGTACATACATGATTTTTTAAATAAAAAGTAAGATGAAGGCAGTAGAAAAAACCAAGGTAGTAGGACAAAGCTAAGCAATACAATTTTAAAGTATCCCAAAGAGTTTATACAAAATACGTGTTTGGACAAGGGGAGGAGAAACAGTCTCTTCATTCAATTCAATTACAAGTTGATCTATATAAATGAAAGTAACCCCTGGAAAAGCATAAAGCAGATGATAGAGGGTTGAGTCATATACAGAGAGAAAGCAGTTGGTACAGTGTGAGATGGAAATTAATCATAAAAGGCAGTTGGAAATTATTTTGAAGAATTCAAAGGTCATGCGAAGGTGGTAACAATAGGCCCCCTYTGACTGGACTTTATTTTAAAGCAATTTCTGTCAAAGCAAGAGATCTGACAAAGCCAAAACCACTCTGGAATCTCTTGTGCGAAAGACTGGAGAATAAAAAGTATCACAGGACATTTTTTTCCTGTTTTTCTCTAAACTGTTGAAGAGTATATGCCCGGTACTGTTCTGGAGGATCTTAAGAACATTTTTTCTTCTCATGAGATCAATTGTAGTCTTTAGAATTCCCTTGCAGTGTCCACACAAGGAAGTGCAGGAAGAGGGCAGGGACAGGGCGTGTTTGACAGGGCTGGTTTTCAGTGGGACAATGACAGCAGTGGTGCTTGCTGGATCAAAGCATTGTCCAGCTCACAAGAGAAAACTTGCACAGTAGAAACCTGTTCTCAGCAATGGTGACAATACAAAACACATTTGAGGTCTTTTCCCTTTCAGCACGGAAAGGGAAGCTGAGGGACAGCTGAACAGGCTCATACAGCCCTCAGCAAGGCTGGGATGGGGATCACTTCCATATTCAGGGGCTGAAGGTGGTGGGATGACTGCCACTTCTCTCGGGTTATTGCTGTATTTGTGATTTTCCTAGGGAAACACTATAGAATCTGAGCATTTGTCAGAGCTCACAGAGGAGGAGTATGAAGCCCAGTACATAAAACGCCAGAACCTCAAAGGCTTTATGCGGCTCGATGTCGAGTATTTGAATCCTTTCTTCACCAGGAGGCTCACACAAGAAGTAAGTCTGTCTTATTTTCTTGCAGAAGAGAAACTGGTCGAGTTGGTTGTTGTCCTCAGTAGCACACAAGGCTCATGGTGCAGCCACACGACGTGTGTAGGGACAGGGGACATCTGTGTATTGCTCATGCACAGAGAGAGCAGCTGTAATGAACAGCTGCTCTGTAAGTTGGATTGAATTAACATCTCAGAGCCACCCCAGTTAAACTTGGTGTGTGGATCTGCTGGACTGGCCTTTAATCATGCAGAGAACCATGAAGGGCATCAGGAGTCCCTGGCTGCTGGTGCTGGAAAAAGCTGCTGCCACTCGGGCAGTTTTTAAAGTGCTGTCACACACAGTCCCTGCCCCTTGGTGCCGGTGGTCCTGTGACTTCTGGAGCTGTGATGTTGCTGCAGAGTGCAGTTTCTCTCTTGGAAATAGGCACCAGCATTGCATCCTTCACTTCCCAGAGACCGAGGCTCTGAGGCTGTAAATGCAAAACGACACCTGACAGTAACTTAACACTGAGTGGCCCCAAGGTGTAAATACTGTGCCTTTTTCACTCCCATGTCTTCAGAAATCTGAGGCTCCTTAGCCACAGAATTCACTGTTTTTCAAATTTCCCATGGAAGCATTTTGGCTGTGCAGTTCATAATTTTATGTAAGTGCACATTCCATCTTCCTAGCCTGCCCAAAAGTACTGTTTTTCCTCTTGTTTTGTACTTTTCAAAAGTACCCTTTCAGCACTTTCCTACAAAAACTAAAGTCATTTATTGCAAAACCAGAGAGGAATCAAGAAACCAAACTAAGCATCTGATTCGTATTTGGTAGCCAAAAGCACGGGCTGCCATCCAGATTGCAACCAAAGGCTGGAAAAATAAGCATGTGAATCACCAGGGCAGGCCACAGGCTTCCCAGTGTCCCTGGGAACACGAGGGGGAGAGTCAAAGCCAGGCCCTCCAGACAGCATTGGGATTGTTGAAACACACAGAGCAGGACTGTCTAGAGAACACAGGTAAAAATACCCAGCAACAATCATCAGAACTGCCACCTGCAGCAATGATCACTGCCTGAGCCCCTGGTAAATATTTTCTGTGGGGAAGCAGAAGGGCTGTGCCCGCTCCGAGAGCAGGAGCAGATCATTTCCTGAGGAGTGTGTGCAGCCGTGCCCTGCTGTGCCCAGGTGACAGGGGACACGGTGCAGGAGGTGACACGGTGCTCTGTTTGCCCCAGGACCTGCACGACGGGCGCATCCAGATGAAGACCCTGACCAACAAGTGGTACGAGGAGGTGCGGCAGGGCCCCTCGGGCTCCGAGGACGACGAGCAGGAGCTGCTGCAGCAGAGCGGGGCCGGGGCACGCTGAGCCCCCCAGGGCTGGGCTGAGCTCACAGG
>QVAJ01000378.1:524605-575175 GCA_003546035.1 Mixornis gularis | reverse complement strand
GGGCCATCCCCGTGTCCCTCCCTCGGTCACTCCTCCGGCCCCGCCCCGCCGCCCGCAGAGGGCGCTGCGGTCCCGGCGGTCCCGGGGGTTGGTCCCGGTACCGGGGGGGCCCCGTTCCGAACCCCCCTTCACCCCCGGGAACCCCCGGCCCGTCCCGCAGCCCCCGCGCGGCGTCCCCGGGGCGGTGCGGAGCGAGGGGCAGCCCCGGCGGGGGGATGCGGGGGGGCGCGGGGCGGAGCGCGGAGCCGGCTCGGGGCTGCGGGTGCTCCGGCACCGCCGGTGGCAGCGGGGCGGGCGCCAGCCCTGCTCTGGGCGTCTGCAACCGGCAGCGGGATCGCCGCGGAGCCTCCGGTACCGGCTTTTCACTGCCGGTACCGCCATCGGAACCGGCACCGCTCCGGCGCTGCTATCCCGGCACCGGCATCAGTCCTTGGATCCCGGCACCGGGGCCCACCGGCCTCCACCAGCACCGGCACCGGCACTGACACCGGCACCGGCACTGACACCGGCTCTTCTCCCCCGGCACAAGGTCCGGCCCCCCCCGGCACCGGGACTGACCCCCACGTTATCCTCCCCCGGCACCGGCACCACTCCGATCCCCCCGGCACTGCTCGTCCTTCTCCATCACCGGCACCCAGCGACCCTTCCCGGCTCCCCGGGCCCCCCCGCCTGCCGCAGGTACCGGCGCTGCGGGGCCCCGGGGCGGGCGGCGGGGCAGCCCCGGGTTCCCCAGCAGGGTTGGGGGGCTGGGGGTCCCTCGGCCACTCCCAGGGCTCTGAGGATGGCGCGGGCACAGCGGGGACCAGCCTGTCCTGGCAGCGCASAGCCGGGGTCACCCGTGGGGACCCTCCCACGGAGGATGCGGGGTCTGACCGGGCCCGGGGGGTCCCGGAGAGGAGGAGGTGACAGCCCGGTATGTGGCAAGGTGAGGGCTCTGAAGGTGAATCTGGCCAGGTTCCAAAGGGGCTGAGCTGCTGCAGCTTCCTTCTCCTCCCAAAATTCAGCACCACAAAYCCCTTCTTGTGTAGTTTATCCAAAACCTCTCGGGTGAGTCCCCGGGCTTAGGCTGTGGTGGAAACGGTGCAAGAGGTAAAAAAATTGGTGCCCTTTAGACAAAAGCTGGGGTCTGGCTCTGCTGCCCCGGCCCTGCGGCCGCAGCAGGATGGATCCTTCTCCGAAAACACCAAGGGACGTGTCCGGCGGCCCGGAGCTCCCCCGGGGCTGCCGGATCCTGGCGTGGGGCCGGCGGGGCCGCTGCCCTCTGGATGCTGCCGCTTTGAATTAGGTCAGGCTTCATCCCGGGCGGGCTGAGCTCCCGCCGCAGCCCCGGGGATTGATGGCTCGTGGCAGGAGCCCGGGCAGGGGGAGGAAGGGGCTCCGCACCGCGGGGCGCGGGGAGACGGGGACGCGCCGCGCGTCACCGCACGGGAGGGAGGGGGATGCGCTGCTTTGGAAAGCGCCTCCCGCAAGATCCACCGAGATCAGAGGAGCGGGATGTCAGGGAAAGCTCCAAATAGACTCCAGGGCCCCGCACACCTTAGGGGTGTGGATTTCCAGGCGGTGGAAGGAGCTGCGGCAGCCAGAAGGTCTCGGCAGCATCATCCATCGGTAACTGCTGCTCCCTGCAATTCCTACAGGGAGGCTGTGCCGGGGTGGGTGTTGGAAGGGGCTGGGTCYTTCCCTACGGCTGAGCAGGGACCATGCAGCTCAGGAAGATGAGCAGAGACTGAGAATGGCTGAGACCCAGGAGTGAAGCAGAGTCCATAGAGAGGCAGGGCTAGGCTCCAGCCCTGGGATGCTGTAGAGGCTTTGGGAGTGGGTCCTGGGGCTGGCTGGCTCTCAGCATCCCACTGGAGGCATTCCAAAACCCACCTGGCTCCTTGCTCCCCCAGCAGCACAAAACCCACTCCAGTATCCACCAGCTAAACCCCCGAGCAGCAGCGAGGTGATGTGGATGGAGCTGGGGTCAGAGGATGGGGCTGGGCTCCCACAGYGCTCAGCCCGCCGGCCAAAGTTACATTCTGAGCTTGCAGAATTCCCTCAAAGCCACCCCGGGGCTCTCTGATCTCGGGATAATGCAGAGAGCTCTGGGGACAGCGTCACAGCCGGGTTCTGTCACGGTGTTTTGTGCAGATAATTGGAGAGGGATTTCCAGCTCCTTTGGCTGGGTGAGGAACGCGCTGCTGTTGGTGCCACCCTAATTAACCACAGAGGACCGAGGGAAGTTAATGAAGTTGATATTTCAATTAACTCGCTGATTCTACAAGCAAAGCAAACACCAGGAGGGCARTGCCCACCCAGGAGGTGCCAGGCTGTGCCAGGCCACCTCCTGCTGCCTTGGCCGTGKGAAGGGAATGCTTCAGGGGGAGACACTCCAGGGCACCAGCCCAAGCTGGGTCACAGCTTGTCTCTGCCAGCTCATGGCAAGTCCTGAATTTGAACCAAAGCTGGGAGCAGAATTTTGGAGCTGGAATCCAGGGGAGAGGCTCACTGATGGTCATGGCTTTGGTGTGTCCACACACAGCGAGGGGGGACAGTCATCAGGGGTCTTGTGTCCCTGCCCTGCAGAGATGTGACAGTCCTGGGCTGGGTGTCCCAAGCACTGCTCCTCAGCAGACATCCCACTCAGCCCCAATCCTTCCCAGGGATGTCCTGGAAGAAGTGGGATCACCCCTGGGAGCTGTTTGCTGGCACCACCATCACCCCCATCACCCCATGGCCCCACCGAGCCCACCCAGCTGCCCCCATGAAAACACTTGCAAGGACCTTCATGTCCAATTTATCCTGTCAAGAGCAAAAAGATCCCCCTGATCCTGCAGGGCCACAGGCTGGGGACGAGCTGCAGGCTGGGAGGGGGGTCAGTGCTGGGGCACCTCCACACTCAGTGTTGACTCTCTGAAGCTTGAGCCAGCAGCAAAGCCTCCCCCGGGGCTGCACCTCCCTTTTGGGGTGCTGCTGGTCCAGCCAGGGCACGCAGGGGGGTCTGTCCTGCTGCCCCCCACCCTCCCCAGAGGTGGCTGCAGCAGCAGCAGCAGCAGCAGCGTAGCCCCTGCTGTACTCACCGTCCCTTCCAGAGGAGAACTCCCATACAAACCCAGGCTATTATTATCTCTGTCTTCCACCGTGCTAATGGTCTCTCAGGAAACAGACTTCTTCTTCTTTTTTTTTTTTTTTTTTTCAGCTTTTAAAACCCACGAGTACGGGAGCGGTGGGAACGGAGAGCTGGGCACRGTGGAGTGGAGCACAAGGAGCACCGAGCCCAGCTCTGGGGAGACACTGTCCCCCTGACCTGGCAGGGACACACAGCAGGGACAGGGCAGGACCCTCCACGGACCAGTCCAGGGGTGTTCTGGTAGGAACCAGGGGTGATGGGCAGTGCTGGGGACACTGGGGGTGGCTGTGATGGGCAGTACTGGGGACATTGGGGGCACTGAGAACCCTGCAGGGTGAGGGGCAGGGGGTGGCTGGGCTGCAGTGCTGGGCTGGGAGGTGGACAGGGCCCTGCAGCATCAGGGGAGGAATCAGAATCACAGAATCACCTTGAAACCACAGAATCATGGAATGCTTTGGGTTGGAAGGGACCTTCAAGACCAACCCTCAAAGACCACTGTGCCCTAGATGGACAGGGACACCTTTCCCTAGAGCMKGTCCCCTCTCAGGCCCAGCTCCACTGCTCATTTCCCTCTGCTCACTCCTCGTTTGGCTGTTTTGGTGCCTTGCCAGGTGCTGGTGGTGTCAGCAGTGCCACAGCCCTGCCCACGGGCTGGACAGCACCGGCCAGGCTCTCTGCAGGGAGCTGGGACCACCGGGACAATCACCCGTGGATGATTTGGGGTTAACAAGTGGCTCCTGTAAAGGAGAAGCAAAGCAAGAGCTGAGATTATATAAAGGGGGCTGGAGGCAGCTGCGGCACAGGCTGTAATTAATTCCTGGCACCGAGGAGCTTTGAAGATCCAGGGCGGCGCGGTGCGAGCGTGAGGCAGCCCCAGGGTCCCCGGGATGCATTCCTGCTGCTGCTGCAGGGCTGCTGAGAGGSGAAGAGGGCAGGGAGGGGCTGAGCACTCCATGGAGCCGCTGGGAGCTGACTCCACCGCGGTGGTCCTGCAGAGCCCGTCCTGCAGATCCTTTCTCCCCCCAAAATCACGGAGGGGTCACGGCTCAGAGCGGGGCAGCCCATGGCTTTGAGTGCAGCAATGAGGGGTGGTGGTGGCTGCTGGGGACAGGACAGCACTTCAACCCCAGGGACCCCCTCAGGACGATGGAAACTTTGTGTTAGAAAAACTTTTTGTCCCCCCTGCCCTCAGTAAAGCCAGAGGTTGGTGACGGTGCTTGCAGAGCATCCCCACGCTGCCCTGGGGCTGGCTCCATTTTGGATTCATGCAGTGCTTGAARTAAAGGCCAAACCACGAATTTTGAGAGGAGTCAGGGAGTCCTGCCCGCTGGCCTGGCACCCCTGCTCACAGCCCCAGCGCTCGCACTGGGACCAGTGGAATGTGCCAGTGTGGAAAATCCCCCTGGTTTGGCTGCAGCCCTGGCTGGCAGCTCCGGGCTCTCGCAGTTCTGGCGCTAATTGCCTGGTTGAGGTTTATCCTCATCAGACAAGCGGTTTCCCACACGCAGCCTTTGAGCTGGAAGGCGCCCAGCCCAGCTCGGAGTGAGGGTCCCGGGAGATGCCCCCGGGCGATGCAGGACCGGGGCAGGGATGTTCCGTGCCCTGAGGTGACACGGAGCTCTCCCAGCTCTGACAGCTGCTCCCCCTGTCCCTCGGCAGTGCCGTCGGCGATGCGAGCGATGGCAGACCAGGCTGCGGTGGCAGCAGACGCCTCTCCAGCCCTGGCGCCATCCCCGGGCTCGCCTCGGCGTGGGGACATCGAGGGACCGCACGCCGGCGGCACCGGGGAGGACGGTGGCGGCCGGGATGGCTGCGGGCTCCTTCCCACGGCCGACGGGGACACGAAGCGTCCCCCCTCGCCCCAGCCCGRGGGGATGCTCCTGGCCGACCTCCCTCGGGTCCCCCAGCCCCGGCTGAGCCCGGCCAAGTCGCGCACGGCTCCGTCGTCGCCCAGCGTGTCCCCGTCGGAGAGCCGAGCCGCGCTGCTCCGGCTGCGCGATGCCAGGCTGGAGGACACCAAGAGGCGGCTGTCGGAGGCCGTGCAGGAGCCCCTGAGCCGCCTGAGCCGCCTSATGGCCGAGGACAGCAGCCCCACGGGCCGGGCCAAGGAGGCGGGGGGCAGCCCCGGGGGCAGCCGAGGGCCCGGGAGCCGCCGGGTGCGGGATTGGACGCCCTGGGAGCCCACGCTGAACTGCCGCTACGAGATCTGCTCCTACGGGGACGTGATCCAGGTGGTGGAGGTGGCACAGAGAGACGCAGAACCCCCGCCGCCACCTCCCGAGGATCCTCCCCCGCCGCGGTCCGGGGGCTCCGTGCCGGGCAGAGCGCTCGCCTCCGTCGCCCTCCTCGCCTACGGGTACCTGGTGCTGCCGCTGCCGCCCTACGCCGCCGGGCTCTGCGTGGGGCTGCTCTGCGGGCTGCTGCTGGGCTTCCTCGCCATCCTCCTCCTCGTGCCCAAGGCTCCGCCGCCCGCTCGGGGACCGTGGGGYCGCCTGCGCCCCAAGCTGCTCCCGGGGGAGCCGCGGGAAACTCCCCATCTCCAGGTAAGGAGAGGGGTGGTGCGGGATGAGGCGCAGGAGGGGATCTCAGGGTTGGAGGTGCTCCTGGTGAGCGGGAAGCAGCCGGCTCCCTGTTCCCCCTTTTCCAGGGCTGGATGAACCAGCTGCACGTGTACGACCCCGAGCTTTTCCACCCGTCGCTCACGCACTCGGTGCTCGCCGTGCTGGACGGGGCCACCCTCAAGCTGTCCTACCCCAAGAGCAACATCCCRCGCCGAGCCACCTTCGAGGAGGAGATCCTGGACGCCGTCTTCGTCAGCCACCGCAGCTACGACCTGACCGACGCCAAGGTGAGCCCGGGAGGTGCCCAGGACCCTCCCACGGGGATTCCCCCCACGCCTGGCCCGGCCTCACCCCGCTCTCGGTGCTGCAGGTCTTCCTGTGCCCCCCCAGCCTGGCCCGAAAGCGGACGTGGAACAAGAAATATCCCATCTGTGTGCTCCTCCCCGAGGCGGCCGAGGGAGAGGGCAGGAGCAGGGAGGAACACGACACGGAGCTGCAGGGGGATGAGGGGACCAGGAAGGTCCCTGCTGTGTCCGGGCAGGACATCCCAGGGGACTGCAGGGACAGGTGCCTGTACCTGTTTGGGCGGACGGGGCGGGAGAAGGAGGAGTGGTACCAGCACCTCGTGCAAGCCTCCCGTGGGACAGCCAGCAGCCACGGTGACACCAGGGCAGGTGAGGGGCAGCCACCACAGCCTCTGCTCTGGGCCAGGGCTGATCCAGTGACATAATTCCTTGGTGGATAGTGATGAGCATGGAGGGAGAATGGAGGAGCCCAAAGTGTAGCCAAGAGGGGTCACCTCGTCAGCACAGGGTGGGTGGCGTGTCACTGGCAYCACAGACAGGCATCATGTCACCCCTGATGCCATCCTGACTGAGCAGGTTGGATATTAGGAACAATTCTTTCACAGAAAGGGCAGSCCAGGCCTGGCACAGCTGCCAGGGCAGGGGTGGAGTGCCCATCCCTGGAGGGAGTTAAAGCCACATGGATGTGGCACCTGGGGACACGGGTTAGCGCTGGCCTGGGCGGTGCTGGGGAATGGCTGGATTGATGACATCAGGGGGGTTTTCCCAGCTAAACGATTCTGTGATTCCACATTCCCAGGCACGGGATCCGCCCCGCAGAGCAGCGGCAGCAGCAGCGGGGGCAGTGCTGAGGACAGCCCATCCACAGATCCAGCCCAGGACATGTCGGGAAGCACTGAGGAGATTTATCTGGATTACAGCACCTACATGGCCCGATTCGTGCCAGCACAGGGGGCACCCAGCCCGGAGCAGAGCCCCTCTCACGGAGCTCTGGGCAGCCCCACGCCCACAAAGGTGAGTGGGACAAACCCAGCACTGGGAGCCGTGGCTGATGGACCCCGCACGGAGCCGCATCCAGTCTGTGGTTTGGGTTTGTTTGAGCAGCCAAGCCCTGGGGCAGGGCAGCACAGGACAGCAGGTCCCAGTGCTCACGGGCCCACCTCGCTGCAGGGGACAGGGGCTGCTGTCCCCTCCCAGCTGGGCGAGGACACGGCCAGCATGGCCTGGATGAACGCGCTGGTGGGGCGCATCTTCTGGGACTTCCTCCGGGAGCAGTACTGGGCAGAGCAGGTGTCCAACAAGATCCAGAAGAAGTTGAGCAAGATCAAGGTGAGAGGCATCAGATCGCTCGGGCTCAGTTGTTCCCAAGGCCCCACGGTGAGTGGTGACTGTCCCCCGTTGGGGTTTCCCTCCATCAGCTCCCGTATTTCATGAACGAGCTGACGCTGACAGAGCTGGACATGGGCACATCCATCCCCTCGGTGCTCAGTGCCTCCAACCCCACCATCAATGAGCGAGGTAAGAGCCCCACAGAGGGACAGGGACCCCAGGGCTGGCTCCATGATGGCTTCACGGAGCTGCCAGCCCCGTCCCCAAAGCTGGGAGGGTTTGGCAGTGCACAAGCAGGTCTGACCTCTGTGGTGCTGACCCGATCTCGCCCTGTCCCTCTCCCTGGCAGGGCTCTGGGTGGACATGGAGGTCACCTACAGCGGCTCCTTGCAGATGACGCTGGAGACGAAGATGAACCTCAGCAAGCTGGGCAAGGAGAGCTCTGCAGAGGAGAGCGGCCCTGCAGAGGCTGGCAGAGAGGGGTAAGGAATGTGTGCATGGATGGGCTCATCCTGCTCCTCCTGCCCCAGTGAGGCGAGGCCGCTGTCCCCAGAGCACCCCGTGATCTGCTGGGCTCGCAGGGCCAGGCCACGGCTGATCCTGCTGGCAGACAGCGACGCGGAGTCATCCAGCGCCGGCTCCTCTGACGAGGAAGATGTCACCACTGCAGAGCCCCTGGGAGCCCCCGGGGAGCGGCTCCCCCCGCCTGGCACTGAGGGGTAAGGGGGTGCTGGGGTCTGTGCCRTGGGGGACACGGGGAGGGGCTGGGGATGCCCATCAGCACAGGGGCCTGGGGACGATGTCCCCTAATACACCGACCCTGTCCAGCCTCTCACGGGGGTTCCTTTGCTAGCTCAGTTGCTTGTGAGGCTTTAAGGGTAGTGTAATAGGAATAGGRTAAAGGATCAAAAGAGGCTCTTACCCTGAGATGTTTCAAGATGTTATTCTCCCAGGGAACCCAGGGGGCAAGAGGCAAGAGGTAAGAGGTAAGAAAGCTTTTTAGCCCCTGCCAGGGAAAGATAACTGGAACTCAGCCAATTAGGTCAAAGGGGAAGGAAAGGTCAAACTATCTGGTAACATGTTACAGGGGTCTGGGGAAAAACCATTCCCCAGAGGAATACAACAGTCCCCAGCAGGACACACACAGCACATCGTGGCAGCTTTCAGAGRGGACTCTGTCCCTGTAGGGTGCTGTGGCAGAGGGCTGGGGGACCCCAAAACCCAGCAGGGCTGAGCTGGGGCCCCTCTCGCTTCAGCCACGTCAGCGGCAACAGCACGAGCAGGAAGATCCTGCGCTTCGTGGATAAGATCGCCAAGTCCAAGTACTTCCAGAAGGCCACGGAGAACGAGTTCATCAAGAAGAAGATGGAGGAGGTTTCCAACACGCCGCTGCTGCTGACGGTGGAGGTGCAGGAGCTGGCAGGAACCCTGGCCATGAACATCCCCCCACCACCCACCGACCGTGTCTGGTACCAGCTCTCCTTCTCCCCACAGGCACCTCCTGCTTCCAGCTCCCCTTGCTCCCTGCAAGGAGCCAGCTCCAGGGTTTTGGGCTCATCTTGGGCACCAGCAAGCCAAGGCTGTCCCCCAAATGGGATCCCCAGATCTCAGGGTCATTTCTCTGAGTCTGCACCCAGGCCAACACAGATCTGGGGAGCCTGAGCTGTCACCTCCTCCCTAAAACTCAGCAGTGGGGCTGCCTGTGCTGTGCCACATCTTCAGCAGGTGATGCTTTCTGCCTCTTTCCCTTCCCCTCACAGGTACAGCTTCCGAGTGCCCCCACAGCTGGAGCTGAAGGTGCGCCCCAAGCTGGGTGAGCGGGAGGTGACATTCCTGCATGTCACAGAGTGGATCGAGAAGAAGCTGAAGCAYGAATTTCAGGTGCCTGGGCTGTTGTTCAGGGCCTCAGCAAACCCTGCTGAGCCTTGGGTGTTGCTGCCATYGGGGAGAGTCTTAGTTCGGGCCAGTTGTTTCTGCAAAAAGCCAACACCTGGTCTGGTGTGGTCAGCTTGGAACAGTAAATACACAGAACCCAAATAATGAGCTCAAGGGCKGAGGAAAAATAATTTCCTCCCATCATCTGCAGCCCTGGCCCAAGCAGGGARGGTTTGGGGTGTCAGGCAGTCCCAKGCAGACACCCCCCAGAGGGGCTGAATCCATCTGTCTGTTCTGGTCTGGGGATGTTTGSGAGATTTGCCTTCCCAAGGGTTTGTGTTCAGCTTCTCACCTCTGCTCAAAGAGCAGAAATGTCCCCACAGATACTTAGGGCCCCTCAAAAGGCCATCCATTTGGATGGCTTCAAAATGCTGGTCCCTCCCCTCTGCTGTGACCACCCCTGCAGCCACAGAGGTGGCCAGGGCAAAGAAAAACTGYTCCTGCTTGTCCCCACCCTGACATCCAAAGCTGGGACCCTCCTGAGGCTGCTGCTGCAGGGGTGAGAGCCCAGGACCTCCTGTTCACAGCCCTGGTCTCTGAGCTGGCTCCTGCTGAGCCACCTGCAGGCAGTGTCCCCGTGGTGTTCAAACCCACTGATTTGTCATTCCGGATTCCTCTTTGCAGAAAATTYTGGTGATGCCGAACATGGACGATCTCATCATTCCCATCATGAGCTCTGGCCTGGATCCTTGGCCACCCAACACGGGACTGCCCCGGGATCCCCCAGCCAAGGGGGACAGGAGGCTCTGAAGCACAAACCCCGGGGGCAGGGACACTGCCCAGAGCTCAGGGACCTCGCTGGGACACGGGGACAGCCGGGGCCTGACTGCACCCAGGGCTGTGCCTGGATTCATCCTCATCCTCTGCTTCTGCAGATGAGCCTCCTCAAATCCTGCAAGCACACGTTCAGGGCACAACCAGGCTGCTGGAGACCCAGGAATTCCATGGCCACGTTGCCAGGACTCCTGGTGAAGCAGGCAGCTCTGGACAGTGGAGGGCTGGGCTTCCCACTGGCTGGTTCCCAAAGAAGGTGCAGGACACCTGGATCATGGCACCGAAGGAGTTGGGATCATCGCTGATCCAAAATTCCCAGCTCTGGGGCATCCCCCCTCCCTGCAGGCAGCTGGGCTGCRAGGAAAGCACGGGTGGGAAAGGATCCCAAGTGAATAAATCCATTGCTGCCCAGCCCTGCCTAGCTGCCCTCTTGTTGTACCCAAATCCCAGAGGATTCCAACCGGGATCAGGGGGCTTTGAGCAGGGAGAAGCCCCCCAGGCTGCACCTTCAGCTTGGCAAAAACACTGCTGCCWCTCTCCTGCTGGAGGAGTGTGGGAGAGGCACCGAGGGGACAGTCAGGGAGCCTGGGCACAGGCAGGTCGTGGGGAGGCCCTGCATTCCCAGTGGAAACTGGTGCAGGAGTGCTGGTAGGAGTTCTGCTCTCTGCTGGATGAGAGGGAGTCTTTGTGGTGGTTTGGGTGAGTGGGAATAATTCACTGGGCAAAGGAAAGGGAGGATCCAGAGGACAGAGCAGGCACTTGGCTGTCCCAGTTAGTCCCTGTCCTTTTGTGCCAGTCCCAAATGCCACTTGTCCCATCCCCACCTGCTGAAAACAGGCAAGACACCCCTCCAGAAGGAGAGAGGGAACAGGCATRGTTTGGAGACCCTTTATTGCAGATGCCCAGTCAGGCAGCCTTGGATCTCCATCCTTAGAGCTCTTCCTGCACACCTGGCTTCTCCTTCACCAGATGTTTCTTCTGGGGGCCCTGGAAGAGAGCAGAGGGGAGAGTTTGGATTTAGGGACACACAGATCTGGCCTGCATGGCTGTGTCTGGGCTGTGGTGACCAGAAATGCAGCTCTGGCCAGCAGCTGAAAAATRGGGTTATCCCACAGCAAATCAATCCTATGGGAGCAGGTGACAGGAATTACTTGTGTCCCTCAACTTCCAAACAAATGTGGTGGCTTACCACAGGATCCATGGGGCAAAATGGCAAAGAAAAGAGCTGCACCCGGGTCAAATGTCCTCCTGTCACCGAGCTCCTCGTCACAGCAGTGACAGTGACAAAACAGGCTCCTGACACTGAGCTGAAGGAAATCAGCTTAACCTCTAAAGAGCTCTGCAAAGGCAGTGCCTAACCAATCCCCCTGCCAGCACTAAGGAGGCTTAGCCAGCTTCACATGGCATTTCTGGCTGACAGGCCAGATCCAGACCCAGTTTACATCTGCGTGGGGCTCAGGCAGTTGTTTCTTTCCCTTCTCCCTCTCCTTCTCCTGGTTTACTCAGTGCTTCCTCCACTTCAGACTCAGACTCACAGCAGCCTGGTGAAGGCTGCAAAACTCTGCAGGAAACTGCTGTGTTTGGATTATATAATTATATTTTTCTTGCCCTGGATTTAAGAAAAATACACTGCTTGGCCTTCTTGAAACCTTCTGACAAAAGCAYCACAAATTTGCATCTGAATTTGACCCAAACTTTTCTTTCCTCTAAGAACATTAAAGCTATAAATCATTCCAAACAAATCAAAGCAGTGCACAATTCCAAGTGAAAGGGACCATATGGCCAAGACAGTGCCTGCCAAGTTAACTGCTTGTTTAGAACTTCCCGTGGTGAATGGGAACTGGTTGCCCATATGGTCTTTTATTTGTGGGTTGAGTTGTCTTGGACCACTCACACAACCATCCTGTTCTTCCTCAGCATCATTTCTGCTGTGTGAACTGAATTCATGGCTGTCTTTAGGCAGGAGAGTCTCAAACATTCGTTTGGCTGTTGTTGTATCAAGAAACAGATCACAGGATCATGGAATCATAGAATCCTGGAGTGGTTTGGGTCGGAAGGGACATAAAACTCATCCAGTCCCACCTCCCCGCCCGTGGACACCTGGAAGATGCTTGGTTGGAGTCAGTGAGGTGCTGTGGCCCCAMGATGAGCTGGAGGCAGCCTGAGGAACTCACCATGAAAGCTCTTTTTTCCTGGGCTGTCTGGAAGCGGCCGTGGCCGAATTTGGAAGTGGTGTCGATGAATTTGAGCTCGATGGCTTCGTGGGCCCGGCGGCTGGTGTGCACCAGGAGGGACTGGGAAAGAACAGTCACAGCATCAGGAGAAGCATCACAGAAAMTCAGGAGAGCTGGTCTCATGGAAGCAGGGTTGGAATGTCCTCTAAACAAATATCTCCTCAAAAATCTGTGTTCTCAGAGCAACACCCTGGTGCTCAGGTGGTGGAGAGCTCGCAGAGCTGCTCTTCGTTCAGCRTTGYRCAGAATCACAGAATCAGCTAGGCTGGAAAACACCTCTGAGATCACCAAGTCCAACCTATGACCTGACACCACCTTGTCACACAGACCATGGCACTGAGTGCCACATCCACTCTGTCCTTAAACACCAATGACTCCACCACCACGTCCCTGTGCAGCCCATTCCAGTGCACAATCACCTTTCTGTGACAATCCAAGCTTCCATTTCTGAAATGAACTGCAGCCCTCAGAGCTCTGAAGCTCTCCAGCTCCATCCACCTGCCARTGCCCTCAGCACTGCACTCGTGTGTGACACGGCACCAAGGACCCACCCAGTGTCCCTGCCCAGCATTTGGAGGGCTCTCCATGTGGGGAATGTGTTCCTGGGGAGCTGCAGCCCACCCCAGCCTGGTGCTCTCACCTTGCGGAGGGTGAGCACRCGCTTCCTGGTGCCCACCACGCAGCCCTTCAGCATGAGGAAGTCGTTGTTGACCTCCCCGTAGTGAGGGAAACCACCCTGAGGGGAGAGCAGAGGGGTTGGTGGGCAGGAGAACTGGCTGGGAGAGTCAGGAGGGTCACAGCCCTGTCACCCCTCAGCCCTCACCAGAGGCGTGATGGTCTTCTCRGTGATATCGTAGTGGGTCGAGGCGTTGTTCCTCACCACTTTGCCATCCTCCACATGGATCCCGTGGCCAATGCGGTAAATCTGGGAACAGACATGCAGTGGAGATGGAGACTCTCCTGCCCCTTGCTGAGGAGCTTCACAGGGTGACAGAATCCCCCACGGAATCACCAAGGTGTTTTCACCAAGGCTGTTTTTTCACCAAGGCTGTTTTCACCAAGGTGTGCCCTCGGGCAGCGGAAAAGCACCAGGAAAGACACGGAGATGTCCGGGGAAACATGCGGGAGCATGCAGGGAGCTGAGGGCACTGTGGGGAGGAGGATGGTGRCAGGATGGGAGGCCATCCCCTGGGCTGTACCTTCTTGTTGATCTCGGTGCGGTGGTGGTAGCCCTTCTGGCCAGCCCGGGCGATGGAGTAGCCCACGCGGGCCGGGTGCCAGGCCCCAATGCAGGCCACCTTCCGCAGCCCCTTGTGTGTCTTCCTGGGCAGCTTCTTGGTGTGCCAGCGACTGGTCACCCCTGGGAGTGTGGGAACAGCAGGCAGGCTCAGCAGGGAGAAGCTGGGCTGGGGAAGGACAGTCCCATTGCTCTCCTGAGGGACAATCCCATTGCTCTTCTGAGGGACAGCCCCATTGCTCTCCTGAGGGACAATCCCATTGCTCTCCTGAGGGACAGTGCCATTGCTCTCCTGAGGGACAATCCCATTGCTCTCCTAGGGGACAATCCCATTGCTCTCCTGAGGGACAGTCCCATCGTTCTCCTGAGGGACAGTCCCATTGCTCTCCTGAGGGACAGTCCCATTGTTCTCCTGAGGGACAATCCCATTGCTCTCCTGAGGGACAGTTCCATTGTTCTCCTGAGGGATAATCCCATTGCTCTCCTGAGGGACAATCCCATTGTTCTCCTAAGGGACAGTCCCATTGCTCTCCTGAGGGACAATGCCATCGTTCTCCTGCAGTCCTCAGAGGAGGCTGTGCTGGGAGGAGATCAGGAGCTGTTCTCACTTCCCACAGCTCTGATCAGGCTGGGAGGTGTTCCATGCCCACACCCCTGCACATTTTGTGAGACATTCACACCATCACAGAATGGTTTGGATTGGAAGGGACCATAAAGACCACCCAATTCCAAACCCTGCCACGGGCAGGGACACCTCCCATTAGACCTGGTTGCTTTATGTAGTGACAGTGCCTCTGAGCCTCCTGGGAGGTCTCTGGGCACAACATCAACACAGCTTTCACTGGCCTTAATCTCAGGGAAAACCTTCCACCAGAGGTTACCTTGTCAGCTCCTTTGTATCTACATCAAAGATGATCCTGTTGAATTTTTCCCTTGCTGGAATCCCTGAGATTAAGGAAACCGAGCCCTGCCACAACAGAACTGGATGTCATGCTTAAGATCCTGAGGCTCTTTGCTCCTCCCTCTACAAAAAGTTGGGGGTTCTCAGCATGGTTAACACTCTCCTACCCCAAAACCACCTGATGGGCAGGGCCATGTGAGAAGGACAGCCCCAAACCYCTGCACCTTTCATCCCGTGCCCCTTGGTCACGCCGATGACATCGATCATCTCGTTCTGGCTGAAGACGCTGTGCACAGAGATCTGCTTCTCCAGCCTCTCCCGGACCCARTCGACCTTCTCAGCCACTGTGCCCCCATTCAGCTGGATCTCCATGATGTGGGCCTTCTTCTGCCTCAGTGGGAGCAGCCTCATCTRCAGCACACAGCGCTTTAGGGTGACATGTGGCCCCCCTCGCCCCACAGACAGGAGGGTGCAGCAGGGCTGGGTCACTCACAGTTAGTGAGGGAGCCACTGCTTCACCTCTCTGCCACAGTCACCCCCTTTCACAGCAGCCCTGGGTCAGCAGCTCTTTGTGTCTGGGATTTTATGGAGCCAACYCCTTGTCCTTGAGCCCAGAGACCTTGTGTGGCCCTGAGCCAACTTAGCTCTCCCCCAGAYTCCAAAGCAGCCCTTAACTCCAGGGACCAGCATTAAAATGGGCCCCTGTGTATCCAGCAATCAGCATCTGGCAGAACTGTGCCTGCCCGTGGGGTTATTTTTGCCCAAAACATTTGACACCAGTTGCTAATTTGAGGTGATCATGAGGTCCTTGCTGACACAGGRCTCAGGACCTGCCCAGGCTCTGCCCTCCTCCTGCTCTCCTCCACGGGGTGTGTGGGCTCCCATTGGGATGTGGGGGCTCCCCAGTGTCCCCAAATCACAGCCCCCATGGCAACCCTGGAGCAGAAAGCTCTGGGAGGGGACTGGGAGGTCAGGAGGCAGCTGGAAGGGTCTGTCAGCACCTCCCATCGCCCATCTCACACCCTCTGCTCTCTCAGCCTCTGTGACCCCACCAAAACACCCCCTGATCCCATTTCCAGGCCTTTCAGAGCTGAGGAAACCCCTGAGCCCCCCTGCCCATGCTGGGGGGGAGGCTCTGACCTGTGTGTGCATAATGACACGGATGACCTTGCAGTACTTCTTCATGGCTGCAAAATCCTTCTCCAGCTGCCTTTTCCCGGCCTCATCCTGCCATTTCTTGCAGTACTTGGTGAACGCCTTCTTCTTGCTCTTGTGCCTAAGGACAGAAGTGGTTTAACATCCATCAGAGCTGATAAAGGGCTTGTGACAGTGCAGAGAGGGGACGGGTCACCTTGTCAGCCACCTCCTCGGAGGCACAAGGAACCTGTGGATACCTGAGCCTCACCTGGCTGTCAGGACCTTGAGGTGGGAAGAGGGAGGTGGATAATGAGCCGTGAAAAGGGCTCGTTCAAGGGTAATTCAAACCTTTCTGCATGAGGAATGCAGTTGTCTCTCACTGCCTGACTCAGCACCATCAAAAACAYAGGCGCAAAATCAGAGGCAGGAGAAAGCAGGGATCAGAGGCTTGTGGTGGGTGGGTCTCCATGGCGCTGTTACGGGAGATTCCTGCAGCCAGGAAATCACAGAGGCACTTCCCTGATACCTCGTGGATACCTGAGCCTCACCTGACTGTCAAGGGCTTTGGGTGAGAATAGGGAAGCGAATGAGCCGTGAAAAGGACTGACAGGAGAAAACAGGGATCAGAGACATGTGGTGGGTGGGTCTCCATGGCAYTGTTACAGGAGACACAATTCCTACAGCGAGGAAATTCGTGTTTCCACTTCCATCTCTGATGAGGGATGTTGATATTTACGAGGGCCAGGGGACACATTCTGCAGGAATCTTCCCCCTGGCAAATCTGATTTCACTCCAGCTCAAGGATTCCAGTTAACTGGGGAGCCGATGAGCCTGAGCTACAGGAGGGAAAAGGAACCTGCCATACGATATTGTGGAGAGAGCTAACTTGGTTCGGCTATTAGAATAAATTTACATATGCAAATGATGCTCCCCCAGCATCGGGCTGTTTGCAGTATCCCTGTGCATGACTAAATAGGCAGCAGTTTCACTMCACAAGAGCTGAGCTGTTTGGGCATCCTGGAGAGCCTGTGGAATTCCTACCAGAGATCCCTCACAGGCAACCCCCCAGGACACCCCACCTCTGGGAATCCCAGAATCAATGAGGTTGGAAAAGCCCTCCAAGATCATCGAGTCCAACCTGTAACCAATCCACACCTTGTCACCCAGCCCAGAGCACGGAATGCCACATCCATTTGTCCCTTGGACACCTCCCAGGGGCAGGGTGGTGACTCCAAGCTTCCCTGGGCAGTTCCAGTGTTTAATGACCCTTTTTAGGAGCACGTACCAGTTCTTGTAGAAGCGCCGCCGGCACTCATCGCTGATGTGCTCGGCAAAAACAGTCTTGAAATTCCTCAAGCCYTTGGGTGTCTCGATGTAGCCCACCACCCCCACCACCACCATCGGGGGGGTCTCGATGATGGTCACGGCCTCCACCTCCTCCCGCTTGGAGATCTCTGCAAGGCAGCAAAGGGAAGTGGTGCCTGGCATCCTCTGGGATCAGGTCATTCCCTGGAGGATTCCCGTTGTCACAGAGAGTGCTGAGGGCAAGGTCACGGTCCAGCCCCAGCCTTCCCACCTCCCAAACCACCGCTCACCATCCCAGTGTGGAGAGTTCCAGGAACCCCCACACTCAGCCCATGCTGAGGTGGCCTTTGACCATCCAAGATCTGGACAGCCAGGATTTAACCTAGAGCTGTGGGCTCCACCAGCCCTGTCCATAAACAGCCTTTCCCAAGGAGCCCATTCCCTCCTTTCCCTCGTGGATGGGTCCCCTTGCAGCCAAGCCTTACTGAGCCCGGGCCGGTGCACCTCCCGCACCGTGTGGGTCATTCCAGCCTTGTAGCCCAGGAAAGCTGTCAGGTGGACTGGTTTGCTGGGGTCATCCTTGGGCCAGGCCTTCACCTTCCCTCGGTGCCGGCGGCTCCGTTTGTGGGGCAGGAAGCCCAGGTGGCCGTGCCTGGGAGCGGAGAACTTGCGGTGGGACTGCGGAGAGCAACGACCAAGGGGGGCTTCACTCTCAGCTCCCCGGGAAATGGGCTCAAGGGAAACACAGCAAAACCACAACAAAAACACAACTAAAATCCCCCTTTTCAGATGGGAATGCCACAGAGGTTCTGGGTTCTTCCCTCAGGTGGGATTTTATTCACGCTTGTGTCATGTATATGGAAAAATGGCATAGAATACTGGGATGGTTTGGGGTGGAAGGGACCTTAAAGCCCCTCCAGTCCTACCTCTGCATGGGAAGGAACACCWTCCACTATCCTAGGTGTCTCCAAACCTCATCCAMCCTGGCCTTGGACACTGCCAGGGGCAGCCACAGCTTTTCTGGGCACGCTGTGCCAGGGCCTGCCCACCCTCCCAGGGAAAGGATCTCTTCTTAATACCCATCCTAAATCTACTTGCTGTCAGTGTGAATTTACTAAATTTCTGGGCAAATGATGCCACTTAAATAACAAACATAACATGATCTTCCTCCTTCAGCTTCTTCTGAAGGACTTCRAAGGGGAAATGCATTCTTTATTAGGTCTGTCCTTCTGTGCTCTTCATTATAACAATTTATTTTGTATCCTGTAGCACCAAAAAGGCCTGCTTGGAATTCCTTTGTGTCATAGAGGCAAATGGCACAAAACAAGCACAGCCAAGGACCAGGAAAACAGGGGAAAGGATGCCCAAAGGAATGGGTAACAGGAACATGCACATCTTGAAAGCCAGATGAGAAGAGATAAATACATAAACCTCAAGCACAAGCAGCAAAGGGTTAGTCCTGCACCCACTGCAGCTCCTTCCTAGCTCGGATCAGTCCCAGCGCTTGGCTGTGCTTTCCACCAAGCTCGTTTTCCAGCCTGAGTGGAACTCTGAGGATTCTGACCCCATTCCAGCGGCACCACCAGGAGCACAACCCAGCCCTGCTCGCTGACCCTCGCACACAAGCGGCTCCARCMRAGGGGTACCAACCATGGGACGTCTTCAGCCCGGGGCAGCAGCAGAGAGAGGCTGTCAGGAAGTGCCTGCCCAGATTAATACTTAAGATGGGTATGGGTCTGAAGACACAAATTTAGCCGCTCGCTTCACCCGCTGTGATATTCATTTCATTCCTGGCAGGTTGGACACGACAGTTGTGGTGTGATAAAGGTCAATTGCTGCTGGCTCAGTTTACGCTTCTCCCCCCTGAACAACTCTAATGTGGATGGCAGGAATTAGGGCAGTTTCCTGAATTAGGGCAGTTTTCAAAAGGAGTACCACGCACCCAGAGCTGTGGACACCTGCACCAGGTACCCCCAGCACAGACTGAAAATCTGTCAGCCCAGGCTTTGTGATTGTGACTGGAAAAGAGATGGAGATGATACATCTGGGAATGACAGGACAGTCTGAAGTGGAATGGACCTTAAAAATCATCCAACTGCTGTGGGCAGGGACAGCTTCCACAGCTGAGGGGACCCTCAGCCYTGCGTGTCCCTGTGCGCAGGGAGGGCTCCGAGCAGGGACCAGGCTCTGCTTTGGAGACCCAGCAATGGCACCAGAGGAACGGGCAGGAACTGATCCCAAGAAGTTCCACCTGCACATGAGGCAGAACTTTATTCCTGTGCAGCGGCCGAGCACAGATCCCACAGAGGGGAGCAATCTGTTCACAGTCCTGTGCCATGCGCTGCGGGATGGCCCTGCTGAGCAGGGAGGTGGGGCAGACGGCACACACCGTGGCCTCTTCCGACCCCGTCCATCCCGGGCTTCTGGGATCCCCTCACGGGAATCTGGGATCCCCTCACGGGAATCTGGAATCCCCTCACGGAGGAGGGACACTCCAACTACAACTCCCGGCGTGCCCCGGGGCCGCCGCCACATTCGCGCGCCCGGCCCCCTCAAGGGTCGCCGCCATATTGCCGCGCTCCCGCCCCCTCAGGGGTCACCGCCATCTTTGCCCGCCGCCGCCGCCGCGATGCCGGAGGATCACGACTGGGAGGCGTACAAGGTCCCGCCGACCCGCACCCCCGTCTCCGAGAGGACAACGTCGGTGCCCAACCCCGTCAACTACTTCCAGACCGCCGTCAACTCTGTCTTCGACGCGCCCGTCGCCTTCGTCCGAGGTATCAGCGGGACGAGACCCTCCCCCCGTACCCCCGTCCCCTCCCCGTGGGAGTGGAGCGGCGACGCGCGGACGGGAACACCGGGATGGGCACACCGGGGCATGGGGCAAAGGCGTGAGGACACGGGCACCTGGACAGGCATAGGACACACGCAAGGACACTGGTCCTGACAGTAACAGCACGGGCAGAGGGACAGGACACTGGGACACAGGGACGTGGGACATTGACAAGAACACAGCATGGGCATAGGGACGTGGGACACGGAGAAATACATGGCATGGACAGGACATGAGACACAGCACAGAGGGACAGACACACAGCAGGGCATGAGCCGGACACAGTAATGGAGCCAGTGCTGCAGCCTGGGAAGGTGGCAGCGGGCAGTGCCAGCACGGGGGYTGTGCTGCCCCTCGGAGCTGTGTGTGACCGGGCTGTCCCTGCAGARTGGATCGAGCGGCTGCAAAACAAGAACAAGTTCTACTACTACCACCAGAAGTTCCGCCGTGTGCCTGACCTGAGCGAGTGCCTGGAGGGTGACTACCTGTGCTACTATGAGGCCGAGGCTCAGTGGAGGAGGGACAGGTATGGCTGCCCCCAGACTGTCCCCAGAGGGGGTCACAGCAGAGCAGAGCTCTGGGATCTGCAGCGTTTTAGTGGATGCTTGGGGTGCTGAGGCAGCACCTCCAGCCCACCCCATTACACATCAGTGTCCTGCTGTCCCTGCAGCACATCTGGGCATGGTGGCATTAAGGGACCAGGACCTTGAAAATCCCAGAGCTTTCACATTCCACAGGGTGTCCTCACCYSTTGGTTCAGCTTTTCTGTCATCTCATGGCTGCTGTTGCATTCCTGACCATCTTTCCCGCAGGATGGTTGATCAGGAAATCGTGGAGATAGTCCGGGAAAGGATGGCTGCGTGCAAGCAGAGGGAAGGGCCCAACCAGTTCCAGAACTGTGCCAAGGAGATGGAGCTGCTGGCACAGGTCACCAAGGCCTACCAGGACAGATGTGAGTGGGGCAGCAGCACACAGGGAGAAGGGTTCTAAACCCAGGGAAGGGGGGTCTGAAACCACATCCCACACTCCTCAYGGAACACAGGCTTGTGGGAGGCACTGCTCAGACATTTCCTTTCTTTTTCAGACGGTGATYTGGGTTTCCATGGGAATGCACGGACCTGCCTGATGAAGCAGAAGCACAGGATGATGGAGGAGAGGAAAGCAGCACAGGAACAGCAGTAGAGCTGTAACAGTTCCTCCCTCCATGGTGCTGGTATCCAAGTGCATGTTGCTTCTTTGACCTCTGATGCCGTTGGTCTCCACAATAAACAGATGTCTGTACAGTTGGGATCTGTATTTGTTCTTTGAAGCTCCAGGCACTTGGGGCTGCCAGTATTGGGGTTTGCCCTCTGGACCTCTTCCTCTCCTCCATGAGCCACCAGAACACTCTGTGTGCTGCTCTGCCCTGGCTTAGAATTCCSTCAGTCTGAGTAAAGATCCAACCCAGCCCATTCCATGGTTTAACCCACCTTCCCCAGCACCAACCCCCAAGCACACCAAACACGGATTCCTGGTTCTCTGATCACTTTATTCCCGTACAAAACCCGCTCAGGTGGTGGCCACAGCGGCTGCCTGGGTCCTCTGCACCGACACTCTGGTGTGGGTCTTGGCCAGATGATCAGTGAACTCCTGCAGGAAACACCAACAGTGGGTTATTCCCTCAAACCCTTCACACGAGTTCCTCAGCACCACCTCCCACCCATCCCTGCTGTGCACTGGGACTGGGGTAGCTCAACTTTATAGCCACCAAAACTTTGGGTACAGAAAACTGAAATTTTAGGGGCAAGAAGGGCAAGATTTGAGCTGCAAGTTACCAAAATGCTCTTACCTGGTAAGGAGACTTGGTGAAGACAGTCTCTTTCCAGAGGTCAGGAGTCAGGTAGCTGTAGGTTTTGGAGATGGCATCGAAGGTGGCTTTGGCTGCAGAGAGATGTCATACGCTGCCCGTCAACTGCTGCAGACCCAGCCCGCTGATCCAACCCACAGCTCCAAAACATCCCCCAGTTACSAAAATGTGGAATTTTGAAAGGACCAGGGAGACCACAGGAGGGCCCCTCTGATGAACCCACAAAACTCGGGTTTCTCTCTCTCTCCAGTTACGACAATTACACTACGGAACACAAGTGCAATCGCGCAGATTGGGAGATTAACCATTTCTGTGATTAGCTTTGACAGAACCTGCAGCAGGACTGTGYTGCTGAAGCACAAATGGCTTCTGTGGAGGCACACACCACTATAAAATGCCCCAAAGGTGACACAAGCGGCCGTTTTGCCCGGTGCCAGCCCCAGACTCACCGAAGTTGCCGAGCGTGGCCGTGCAGCCCCGCGCTGACGTGTAGCAGTCATCGATGCCGGCCATCATCAGCAGCTTCTTGGGGACAGGGGCTGACACGATCCCGGTGCCGCGGGGAGCYGGGATCAGCCGCACCAGCACGGAGCCACAGCGCCCCGTCACCTGCGGGGACACGGCGGGTCACACAGCCCCAGAASGCGGCCCCCAGCAGCCCCACTCACCTGGAGGGACACGCTCACCTTGCAGGGCACCGTGTGCGGCTTCCCGATCTTGTTGCCCCAGTAGCCGCGGCGCACGGGCACGATGGACAGCTTGGCCAGGATGATGGCACCGCGGATGGCCGTGGCCACCTCCTTGGAGCACTTCACCCCCAGCCCCACGTGGCCGTTGTAGTCCCCGATGGCCACAAACGCCTGCAGGGAAGAGGAGTTTTCACTGCTCCCTCCAGGGTGGTGTGTGCTCAGCAGAACTCACCCCCAAAACCTTACAYGCAGATCCCTTACTGCAGCCTCACACTGGTCACAACTCCCTATGATCTCCCAACAGCATTCCCTCTTCATACCTAGAACTTCTCTCTGAAACCCCAATGCTGCTGTGCAAGAACAACTAAATTTTGCAGTGTCACAAAAGTTTGCTTAAAAGGAAGTTTAAAAGGCTTGCAGTCCATCTTTGGGGCCAGTGGTGTTTCAAGGAATACCTGCACATATCCCTGACATTTTAAACTCAATACATTTAACAAACTGCTAATAGTCCTCACAGTGAAATATTTATTTACTCCATGTGACAGTAAAAGGGATTTAAAGTGATTTAAATGACACTAAAGATACAGGAGGGAAGTTGTGAACAGGAGGATCCAGAAAAACGGGATTACCTTGAACCTGGTGCGCTGCCCAGCCCGGGTCTGTTTCTGCACAGGCATAATCTTCAGCACCTCATCCTTCAGCGAGGAGCCCAGGAAGAAATCGATGATCTCTGACTCCTGCAAGAGTCAGGCACTGAGCAYACAGAAATCAGGGAATCCTGCAAWGGTTTGGGTTGACAGGGACCTCAAAGGTCAGTTAATCCAACCCCCTCCCAAGGGCAGGGACATCTTCCACCATCCCASGGTGCTCCAAGCCCTGTCCAACCTGGCCTTCAAGGAATCCAGGGGCAGCCACAGCTTCTCTAGGAATCTGTGCCAGGGCCTCCCCACCCTCACAGGGAACAATTCATTCCCAGTGTTTCATCTGACGCTATCCCAGCTCTCCTGGAGCCTCTTTAGGCTCTGAGGTCACCCGGAGCCCTCCCTTCCCCAGGTGAACGATCCCTGCCCTCCCTGCCTGGCTCCACCCCTTGGAGCATCTCCCTGACCCATCACTTCCAGGTCCACGGCAACTCACCTTGATGGGAAGCGAGAAGAGATAAATCTCCTCAAGAGACTTGATCTTCATATCCTTGACCAGGCGGCCGAGTTTGGTGACAGGAATCCACTGGCAGAGAAATCCACGGGCAACAGTCACCAGGTGCCAGCACCCGCCGGGCCYCGGCTCTGCTGCCCCGTGCTGGGGCCTGGCAGCACCCCCGTCCCTGGGGGGCTTCACTCACCTCCTTATCCTCGGCTTTACCTCCGCGGGCTCCGCGGCCTCTCCCGCGGCCCCTCCCGCGGCCGCGCCCGCGGCCCCGCAGCCCGGTCCCGAATCCTCCGCGGAAGCCCCCGCGGGCCGCTCCCGCTCCTCCCGCAGCACCGGCGTCGTCCGCCATTTGCTGGAACAAAGCGGGACATCAGGCGGGCCGCGCCGGGCGCGGATGGGCGCGGATGGGGCCGGATGGGCCGCGCCGCCCGGGGCCGCCGCCATCGCTCCCGCCGCACTTACGTGATCCCTCAGCGTAGAAGGCCGCGCTGTGGAACCGCCCGGTATTTATAGGGCGAGGGCATCTCGCGAGAGCAGTGCCAGCCCCGCGAGCTGAATGAGGAATACATCCTGAACTGGAATGAGCGATTTATGGTGAATTATACAGAGTGCGGGGCGGGCGGGGATCACGCCATAAACGGGCGCGCACGGCCGGAGCCCTCAGAGCGCGGCCGGGTGGCGGCAGGTGAGGAGTTGTGGGTGTTCGTGAGCAGGAGGGCACTGCCGCATCTCCCTCTTTCCGTGCGCCTTTAGCCTCTATAAAGCTCTGCTGGGAAGTGGGTATGGCGCTGGGCGGGTGGGGTGTGCAGGGAGCGTCCCGGGAAGGCGCTCCGGGGGCTGCCCGGCGCGGTCTGAAAATCATTCGGGGTCTGCTGGTGGCCCCGGGTGAGATAACGGCGCCCAGAGCATCGGGAACATTAAGCTTATTTCCCACGGCTGTGTGTGGGGAATGAAACCCATGTTCCCATAAGCCCCGTGCCCGGCGGGTACCGGGACTGGGGAGCTGTGGGGGCTGTTCTCAGAGCTTTGTTCTCCTGCTGTACCAGGTGCCGTTCCCGGCCGCTGAGAGCCGCGGCCCCGCCCTGGGCTGCGCCGGTGCTTCCATGGCAATCCCTTCCCCGGAGGAGCTGCGAAGAGCACGGGGATGCTGTGATGGACAGCGACACGGGAGTCACTGCTGAAGACGAGTCCTTTTTGTATTTTGATGTGCAATAAAAGATGAAATGCTTAAAAGATGAAGCGTGTCTCTTCTTTTTAAGTGTGAAAAGTCCTGCTTTACGGCACGTCGCCTCCTTGGGGCGGGGAGGGGCGGTTTTGCTGGCGATCTCTGGATCGCGGGGAAGATGCAGCGCAGGAGCTGCTCCGGGCGGGGCTGTCACGGTGTCCCGGAGTAACCGGGAGTTTTCATCCCGTTCTCCGGAGCCGTTCCGCGCCCCGCGTGGCGCTGGTGGCGCCTTCTCGTTACGTCACTGGAGGGGCCGGAAGTGTTTCCCCTCACTTCCCGGAAGTGCTGCCGGAAGCACGTGGGCCGCGGCCATGGCGGACACGGACCCGGCCGCCGCCGTCGCCGCCGTCCCCGTGCGCTTCAAGAGCAAGTGAGGGACCGGCGGGACCGGGCTGGGGCTGCGAGGGCGAGCGAGGGGTCGGGTCGGGCTGAACCGCGCGACCGGAGCCCCCGGGCCGCCGCCGCTCTGCTTTAACGGGGCCTCTCCGCGCGTCTCTTTCCCTTCCAGCTACGCCGCGTCGCGTAAGATCGAACCGTTCTACAAAGGAGGGCGAATCCAGGTAATCCCGGCTCTGGAGGGACATCTGGGAATGTCGCGCCTCCTGGCTCTAAAATTCCTGTTCCCGGTCTCTTTTCTCCAGATAAGCCGGGATGGGAAATTCATGTTCTGCCCCTGTGGGAGCAAAGTCAACGTCATCGATGTGGGAACGGGAGCTCTCCTGCACAGCCTGCAGCAGGTGACGGGCATCCGCCTCTCCTGAGCGTTTTCCGCGGCTCCCGGAGGGTTTTCTCGCTGCGGATATAAAGCTCCCAGGAATGAGGAGCGCAGGGAGGGCGGGAAGGGACCCAAACTCGGGTTTTGGGTGGTCCCCGAGCACAGCTCGGTGTCAGCGGAGCCGCGTGGAGAAGGGAGCTCTGGGATCTCTCCAGGGATGATTTAACTGTGGGATTTCCCTCCTGTTTTCCCAGGATGAGGAAGAGGATGTCACAGCATTCGTGCTCAGCCCTGATGATGAGGTGGGTTTGTGCTGGGGGTCATGAGCAGCCTGGGACAGGCTGAGCCAGGACTGGGGGGAATTTCGGGGGGTCTGCAGGGCCAGGGCTGGGACTCGATGGTCCTTGTGCATTTTTTCCAGCTGGGGACACTCCCTGGTTCTATTCCACGCCCTGTGAGATCCCCTGGAGCCTTCTCAGGCCCTTCCCTGTGGGTCACACTCAGAGCCTGAGCTCCACCAGCAGCTCCCTGTGCTGTGTGGGGCTGACAAACCCAAACCCTGTTAGGGAGTATTGAGGATTGAGAGAGAGATGGGAAGACTGATTCACTGATCAGAATTTGTTTTTACTGAGATTTCCAAATGCTTATATACTATCCTAGGAAGGCTGGTAATTTTTACTACAATGATTAGGTTAAACATCCTACAGACAAACCCTATACATTTTACATTTTTATTTACCCAACATATCTTGCAAGATACACCATACCTTGCTTGCAGAAGTTGATTCAATCTTCTTTCCCCATCACCAGACTTAATCCAGTCTTCATGTAACCTTCAAAGTTCTGTTTGTTCTTGCCAAGGCATCTTGGTTATCAAACTGGCTTTGGTAGTTAAATCTGCTCTCTGTCCTGTGTACCCCAAAAAGTGAGTGCCTGGTTCATGGTGTTCCCTTGTGTAGCCCTGGTTCTGTGCCTGAGGTGTTTTGGTTTTCTGAAATTCTTTTCCTAGGAAATCTTCTGTAAACAGGAGAAACGTTTTTGTAGCTGTACCTGTGTTATTCATTCCTTTCCCAAAGAGGGACTTCTCCTTGATGTCCCTCTGCTCTGAGCAACGTGATTGAATCACTGCTGTTACTCCTGGGCTGTGTGTTCTCCATAACTGTACCTGTGTTATTCATTCCTTTCCCTAAGAGGGAATTCTCCTCGCTGTCCTTCTGCTCTGAGCAACGTGATTGAAGAGGTTTTGCCTTTGTGTCACCAATGGAATTGTAAAAATTGAATCACTGCTGTTACTCCTGGGCTGTGTGTTCTCCATAACTGTACCTGTGTTATTCATTCCTTTCCCTAGGAGGGACTTTCTCCTTGCTGTCCCTCTGCTCTGAGCAACGTGATTGAAGAGGTTTCCCTTTGTGCCACCCATCCAATTGCAAAAACAGCATATAAAATACATGTAAAATAGCATATATTAAAAAAAAAAACAACACACCCCCCCAAAAAAAGAAAAGAGTCATTTTCAGCCTTTCCGAATCTCGGATTCTGTGTGGCTGTGGTGTGAAACAATGTCCCCCTTTGTCCCTGCTGTTCCCAGGTGCTGGTGACAGGGAGCCGGGCGCTGCTGCTGCGGCGCTGGCACTGGAGGGAGCCCAGGTGTGAGCGCACCTGGCGGGCCGTGCACAGCGCCCCCGTGGCCACCATGGCCCTGGACCCCACGGCCACCCTGCTGGCCACAGGTACCTGTCACTTCCAGGTTTTTTTTTACAGGAGCATTGCCGTTTCGGTTAAAATTTTGGGTTTCTTGGCCAACGCGCCAGTTATGTGGCGGTTTTATGTTTGTTAAATTTATTTGCCAACTGGGAAGTTAGGATTTTGGGAGAAGAAGGCAAAATAGGCTTAATTTAAAGGTGAATATGTAGTTTATTAACACGCAGTAAGGAAAAGAAAAGGGGGGGAAAAAAGGAAAAGAAAGAAAAAAAAAAGAAACTTTCAAAACTTTTCTCCTCCCCCCACAAGTGTTCAGTTTTTTRTGAACAACATAGAGACAAAACTTGTGACATTCAGTCAGTTTCACTATTTAAATATAGTTTTTCATTTATTTTTTAGGAGAGGAGTCTTTTGTTTTTTATGGAATTTTCTTGCTGACAACTTAAAAAAAAGGTTTTTTGTGGGTTGGAACTCTTACAGAAACGGCCACCCAGGGAAAATTTGTTTTTATGTGGTTTTTTCTCATTAGCAGTTTCCCAAGCTGCTCATGGGTTGTGGAATTCAGGCATTTGGGGTGTTACTTTTTAAAGATAAGCAGCTTCAAGGCAAAGGATTTTTCATCTTAAGGAACAGAGATATTTTCTTACTTCTTTCACTGGTGCGGAAGCTTTTTATCTCTTTTTCTCTGTTCAGGATCATACAGTTCATCACAAAACTTTCTCCCGCATTGTAACATAAACAGAGTAGATTGTTTTCACGTTCCTCTCCGTGATAAACTCCTGGCTTGGCCAGTGGGGTCAGAGAAGTGTCAAACTGGTCCCCCAGTGGCTGATCAAAGTCCAAACCCTATTTAAACCCCAAACAGAAATAAACTTCCTCTTTCTTTCTTGTCTCACAACCTGACGGGTGGGTGTAGTTTTTTCATGTCCTCTAGTGACAGGTGGGAGCCACCTCTGGGGTGACCCCTGGGATTTCCTGGATGCCCTCCCGAGGGCTGTGTCCAGTCTGGGGATCTCTGGACTTGCCACAGCTCCAGAGTTAATTCCCTGCCGTCCTTCTCTCCCCAGGTGGCTGTGACAGCACCATTAAGGTCTGGGATATGACCAAACACTACTGCACACACAACCTGAAAGGATCCTCTGGAGTGGTACAGTAAGGGCGAGTCCTGTCTGTCAGTCCCTGCCTGTGCTGGGATACTGGGATTGATGGGGAATTCTTGAGTTAATGGGCCATTCCAAGCAGGTTCTGGGATCTTCTTGGCTTTTGGGAACAGGGTTGTAACAGGATCCAGGCGTTCCACACAGGGTCATGGCTGATTCTGCCCAGAGAGGAAACAGTTTGGTCAAGAATTTTCATGGAATCCCCGAACTGCTGGGCAGGGACACCTCCCACTAGCCCAGGATGCTCCGAGCGCAGCAAACCTGTCCTGCTGTGGGATGTGCATTATTTAAAGGTGGGGTGGTTTATTCGTGTCCTGTCCTTCTCCTCCTGCCCAGCCTGGTCGAGTTCCACCCCGACATCTCCCGCCTGCAGCTCCTCTCCTCCTCCATCGATTACAAGATCCGCATCTGGGACCTGAGGTCCAGCAAATGTGTGGCACTGCTGGATGGGCACTTCAGTGCTGTCACCTCGCTGGCCTTTGCAGATGGGAACACCCTCCTGAGGTACCTCCTGGCAGGGCTTTCACCTCCCTCCTCCACCTCCTGCAGGACTGGGGGGTGCTGGAGGCTCTGGGCAGGTTCTGCTCTGAGGGGAAGGGCTGGTGCAAGTGCTCAGTGGGTGTCAACACCTGTGCATTGGAATCATGGAGTGGTTTGGTTTGGAAAGGACCTTCAAGCCCATCCAGTGCCACCCCTGCCATGGGCAGGGACATCTCCCACTGTCCCTGGGTGCTCCAAGCCCCATCCAGCCTGCCTGTGTTTCTGGGAATATCCTGTGCTGGCACAGGGAATGCTGCTGCTCTCCCATGGGCTCTCCAGGGAGGTGTTGAGCTCCCACAGTGCCAAATTTGCACCCAAACCCAAGGTGAATTGGTTTAGCACTAAAACTGAGCTTTTCCTTTGCAGCTCTGGCCGTGACAAGATCTGCATGGTCTGGGACCTGGAGACCAGGCAGAGCAAACGAACTGTCCCTGTCTACGAGGTGAAACTGCTTTTTGTTTCTTCCTTTGAGGTCCCCTGTAGTCTCTAAGCCATGGCCTTCCTCTTTAGGGTCTGTACGTTGTGAAATCAGGTTTCTCTCCCTTCCCAGGGGTTTTCAGCTGTGGTTTGTGCCTCTCTGACTCTTGCAGACCGTGGAAGCTGCTGTGTTGTTGCCTGAAGAGGGAGATTTCTCTCAGCTGGGTGTGAAGAAACAAGGGCTGCACTTTGTCACAGCTGGCAGCAAAGGTGAGTGTCACTTTTGGAGCCTGAAGGGTGGCACTTCAGTCACTTCACTGCTGTTATTCCTGGGCTTTGTGTTCTCCTTGTGGCAGAAGCCTTGGGTGGAGAGCACAGCCTGCTCCTGAGTTCCTTGAGCAGGATGGAGCAGGCACAGTCTGATCCATTTGATACTCAAACACGTTCATCTCTGTTTTCAAACTCGATGAGTCTGATTTGCACTGAAGAAACAAAACTTTGAGGCTTTTCCAGCCCCTGGATCCCGCCCAGCCTTGCCTTGGAGCTGCGTGGCTTTCCCCAGCCTGGTTTGGATGACATTCCTTGGACATCCACCGTGTAAAGCAGTGGCTCTGCCACAATTTCTCCTGCTTTTCCAGGCGTCCTGAGGGTGTGGGACGTGGCCACAGCTGCCTGTGTGCACACCCAGCCTGTGCCCTTCACGCTGAAGGAGGAGCCCAGCGAGCGCAGCCTCTCCCAGTGCCAGTTTGTTCCCGCCAGGAATGAGATCCTCACCGTGTCCGTGGAGCACAACATCGTCTTCTATGATGCTCAAACCCTCCAGCTCAAGAAGCAGGTGACAGCCCTCAGCCTCCCTTTCCCTTTATCCAGGAGCAGATCTGTTTCTTGAACAACTTTGCCCAGGGGTGTCCGTGGCTCCAGCCTGTTCTGGAATTGTTCCATGGTGCCGGAGAATTCCACTGGTCTGGGGGAATGTCACCCAGAGACCAGCACAGGGATGAGAAAGCAGAACAGACTTAGCCAGAAATGCCTGCTGTGTGTAGAAATGACACCCAGTGTGAAATGAAAACCTGTCATTCCCACCTCGTCCTTCAGCTGCCTTTTCCCTCTTGGACTGTTCCCATTGCAGCTCGCAGGATACAACGAGGAGGTTCTGGATGTGAAGTTCCTGGGCCCTGGTGACTCTCACATTGTTGTGGCCACCAACAGTCCCCAGCTGAAAGTGTTTGAGCTGGCAACGTCCCACTGCCAGATCCTGTATGGCCACACAGGTGTGTGACATTGCTGGCCTGGGGGGACATGGGCAGCTCTTCCTTTATCCAGCTTCTCCTGGAACTCTGGTGGGGAGAAGTCCTTGAGTTCTTGGTGCAGCAGCATCACAGCAGGTTTGGGAGTTGTGTGAAGAGAGGACGTGTCCCACTGTCCCTGGCAGTGAGATCAGTTTAAATTGCAGCTGAAGGTGCAGGTGTGTGACAGGCTCAGTTGTGTCCCAGACCTGTCCCCTGTCTCATTAACTGGGCTCATTAATCACTGGGCTCATTAAGTCATCCCTTTCTGTTGTCCCATCTCAGCATTGCTCTGCACCCACCAGCTTTTATTTCTTCTGTTTAGAAACAATCCTGGCTTTGGATGTCTTCAGGAAGGGCCTGATGTTTGTCACCAGTGCCAAGGTGTGTCACTGTTCTCCATTTAATGAAACTCTTCATTCCTGGTGATCCTTGTGGGCAAAATTATATTATTTTTGGAACTCCAGAAAGGGCTTTTTGTTCATACAATCCCTGTCTGCTGCATGCCCTAAATAGAAGGTTCTCCCACTATCCCTTTTTATTTAATATTATCCTTGGGAAAATTGGTTGTATTTTATTGGCCTGAAGGAGACGTTTCCTTCTCTGTCATCCTGGCCTGGTGATGGAGTTCAGAAAAGTTGTTAGTGTGAGATTGATGGGGGAAAAGGTGCCAAGAGCCCTGACAGACACAAAATTAAATCTCTAATACAACCAGAAATAAACCTCCATTCTGGAACCCCAGAGTGGGAACTGATCTTGTCACCTGCTGTGACACTGATGAAAGTTCAAGCTGGAACATCAGTCGGGCTCAGGGATGTGCTGACAGCACAGGGAATTGCTGATTTCCCAGAAAACTCAGGCATTTCTGTCCTTTTCTCCCCCCAGGACAGGAGCATCCGTGTGTGGCGGATGGGCAGGGCTGGCAGGGTGACCTGTGTGGCCCAGGGCCTGGGCCATGCCCACGGTGTGGGCGCCATCGCCTGCTCCAGGTAACACACCCTGGGGGAGGGAGTGAGGGCAGTGTCCTGGGGRGTGCTGTCCCCCCTCCCTGCTGTGCTGCTCCTCATCCCTGCTCCAGCTTCTCGTGGTGCCCGGGTGGGAAGAGMTCATGGAGTGGTTTGGGTTGGAAGGGGTCTTGAATCTCATCCAGTGCCACCCCCTGCCATGGGCAGGGACACCTTCCACTGTCCAGCCTGGCCTTGGATACTYSCAGGGATGGGGGAGTCGCTCTGAAATGAAAGTTTAGAAAGCCATGAAACCACTTTTTCACATCCCAGCAGTGGCTGAGTGTGGGGATCYCAGTCAGGGAGGAGAAACCCCTTGAACTGTTTCCCTGCACTTGATGGTTTCATCCCTTTCAGGCTGAAGGAAAGCTTTGTAGTGACCAGCAGCCAGGACTGCACCATCAAGATCTGGAACATCCCGGAATCCCTCACCTCCAAAGCAAAAGCTGCCTTGATCTCCAGTCCCGAGCCCCTCCATGCCAGGGTGACTGAGAGGGGCCATGACAAGGTACAGCTCCACCTGATCTTTGAGTGCTGCAGCCTGTGTTTGTCCTGTGTCCCAGAGCCAAGGCCTGACCCTCTTTCTCCTCCTCTTGTGGCTTCCCCAGGACATCAACAGCGTGGCAGTGTCCCCCAATGACAAACTGCTGGCCACGGGCTCGCAGGACCGGCTGGCCAAGCTCTGGTCCTGCTCTGACTGCTCCCTCCTGGGGGTTTTCTCTGGGCACAAACGTGGCATCTGGTGTGTGCAGTTCTCCCCTGTGGATCAGGTCTTGGCCACCTCCTCAGCTGATGGGACCCTGAAGCTTTGGGGACTTCGGGACTTCAGCTGTCTGAAGGTGATGAGAACTTTGCCTCTTGCCCTGGGCAAAACCTTGGGGTTCATTAAGGATCCTCCCAAAACTTGGAGCTTATTTCTTTGGGCTTTTATGAGTGAATCAGATCCTTTGGGGTCTCTGCAAAGGCCTGGCAGAGGCTGTGGCACTGCTGAGTTTCCTTTCTGTTTTGCAGACCTTTGAAGGCCATGATGCCTCAGTGCTGAAGATCATCTTTGTGAGCAGAGGGGCTCAGCTGCTCAGCAGGTTTGTGCCTGCCCAGGGGTCTGGGCAGATTCCAGAATTAAGGGAATATCTGAGCTCATCATCAGCACCAAGAGGGATCAGTCTTGTGTCCAGAGAATGTTTGAAAAGATTTATAGGAAGATGCCATATTTAGGCCAGGCTTTCTGTAGRGGTTATTTTAATCTTCTGCAGTTGTTCCATGGATTTCATGTGGCTGCTGTGGCATCACTGGGTTGGGACAAACACAGTAGACCGAGCTAAGGGTGCATCTTGCCCTCCACATTTTTGGTTAACTCTGCTCCTGTTTGGAAGGAATTGGGGTGGGACAATTTCATCTGATATTCGGGGTGGGACACAGCAAGAACGGATCTGTCCAGCAATTCTTTCTGTTGTGTTTCTCTTCCAAAAGTGGATCTGACGGTCTCTTAAAACTCTGGACAATTAAAACAAAYGAGTGTGTGAAAACACTGGATGGTCATGAAGATAAAATCTGGGGCCTTCACTCCAACAAGAAAGATGACATGGTTGTGACAGCCTCCAGTGACTCCTGCATCACCCTGTGGCAGGTACAGCACAGGGGTTGGCTCCTCCCTGGGTTAAAAATCGGGGTCATTGGAGAGCTCAGGGCCTCAGTGGTTTGTTTTTCCTGTGTCCTTTTCCTTTCCTGCCATTGGGAATTGGTTCAACARGGCTGGTCTTGGTGTTAGGAGTTACTTTTTGTCCATCCTGTATTTCTTTGGAGCTTTGCAGGGAAGTTGAAAATTGCTGGATTTAACATTTAAATTACTTGACCSTGAGATTTTGCTGCAGAAACTGGTCTCCACATCATTTGATGGCTAAATCAAAACTCTTCTGTATTAAAGCGGGATTTGATAAAGTTTTATCMTGTTTTGTTTTTTTTTAATAGGATGTGACTGAAATTGAGGAGAAAGAAGCACAGGCTAAACAGGAGGAGCAGATTATGAAGTGAGTTGATCTTGTGCCATAAAGAGCTGTGAAAGGCAAACTGTGCAGTGGAACTGTCCACACCYGGAGCCATCCAGCTCCACCTGATCCCAGTATTGGAATGAGGGAATTGAGGCATTTATTGACAAGCCCCACGGACTTCTTAACTCTTATTGCCAAATCTGCTGCTTTTTGCGTAGTTTTGGTTTTTTCCACCACYCAAAGATTGTCTCACTCTTGCCCCTGATTTGTTTTGCAGAGAGCAAGAGCTTTCTAACCTTCTCCATGAGAAAAGGTACCTCAAAGCTCTGGGCCTGGCCATTTCCCTGGACCGGCCTCACACGGTGTTGACAGTGGTCAAAGGTGAGTCCAGAGTGTGYTCTGAAGGCATCTCCTGCCCTCTCTCCTTTCCTGGACACCTTTTCCAGCTGGTTCAAAGCTACAAAATCCAATAATCAGTCTGAAAGCCTCAGTTTTCCCTAAGTGACATCACCCACTGCTCTCATGTCTCTCTCCAGCCATCCTCAAGGAGCCTGAGGGGAGGAGGCACCTGGAAGAGAACATTGTTCGGCTCCGCAAGGATCAGAAAGGTTTGTTGCAGGGTTAAAGTGCTGAAAGCTTTCAGGTCAGGGGCTTGTTTTGTCACCTGAAATTAGGATCCTACAATCCTGGAATGGTTTGGGTTGGGAGATTGTCCAGTTCCATGGGCAGGGACACCTTGCACTAGGCCAGGASCTGGCCTTGGACACTTCCAGGGGTGGGGAGCCTCAGTGGCTGTGTGGGAACTGAGGGATTCTCACTCTGTGAGAACCCAGGGATGTTTTCCAGGGTGGGCTGTGCTGTGTGCCAGCCTGGCCAGGCTTCCTTTCCCTRCAGAGGCAGTGCTGGCCTTCCTGGTGACGTGGAACACCAACTCCCGAAACTGCCACGAGGCCCAGGCTGTCATGGAGACGCTCCTGAAGCACGAGGCACCCGACAGCCTCCTGCAGTTCTCGGGGATTAAATCTGCTGTGGAGTCCCTGCTGCCCTACACGGGTGAGGCTCTGTGGGGACAGGCGTGGCCTGGGGGTGCTGGCTGGGATCAGGGATCATGGGATGGTTTGGGGTGGAAGGGACAGGTCAGTTAATCCACCTCTGCCATGGGCAGGGACACCTTCCACCATCCCAGGCTGCTCCAAGCCCCATCCAACCTGGCCTTGGACACTTCCAGGGATCCAAGGGATCCTCACAGGGAACAATTCCTTCCCAACATCCCATCCATCCCTGCCCTCTGGCAGTGGGAAGCCATTCCCTGTGTCCTGTCCCTCCATCCCTTGTCCTAAGTCCCTCCCCAGCTCTCCTGGAGCCCCTTTAGGCCCTGGAATTCTCCCTGGAGTGTTCCCTTCTCCAGGCTGGACATTCCCAGCTCTCCCAGCCGGGCTGCACAATCCAAGGAGCTGGATTGTTGTGCCTCTGACCCCTTCCCTCCCTGCAGAGCGCCACTTCCAGAGGCTGGGCCGGCTGCTCCAGGCTTCCACCTTCATCGAGTTCATGTGGCACAACATGAGGCTGGCAGATGTGGCCCAGCAGGACCAGGGGACTCTGTGACCCTCCCACCAATTTCTCTTCCCAAAGAGCCCTTTCCCACCAGGATGACAGCTGGATTTTTTTAGTTCCTGTGTTTTATAATAAATGCTTTAATTTTTAAACCAAGTCCAGCATCCWGTCTCTCCAGGGATGAACGAAAGGAAAAGGTAATTTATTTGGCCAAGCTGGGGTTTGTGTTTTCGCACCCTGAATTTTCAGACTCACAAACAGCAGTCAGTTTGGGATAAAGCAGCAGAATCCCAATGAGCAGTTGGGATTTAAAGGATTCATGGAGCTGGRATCCTGCTTGGGCAAAGCAGTCTGGTCCAGGGCAGGGGTGTCACCTGTGCCCACCCAAAATTTAGCACCTGGGAGGGAGAGAAACACAATTTAAATTCCCCAACTGGCAAATTTTTAAAGCATAAAACACAAGCACGCTTCAGAGATATTTACATGTATTTTATTTCATAGACACAAATGTATAAAATTCAAACAACACACAGACACCTCACAAGTTCTTTATAAAAATATTAACAGATACCTGGGAGAATAAGTACAATTAAAACCCCCAGTGTAACAAAAAGTCTTAATTTTCCTGTAACTCTTTTTCTAACTCMTTTCTAGCAAATGAGTTTAGGATTAGAATTGTTGTGAGGTTCAGTAACTACCCAGTCCCCTGGAAAGAAGACTCTTTTGTCCATAAAAGTGACCTCTGTTCCCATCCCCAGGTGGGACACAAGCTGTGACTCCCCTGGCTGTGTTCCTGTGCCTGCACACATGGCTGGAGGGAACAGGGATGAGGTTCCTCCCTAACAGGTTTTTCATTTTCATAACCATGGAGCAGACCCAGCCCATCCCTATATTTCATGGCCTCTGCACTAACCTATGGAAAAAATCCCCAAACAGAAGCCAAAAGTCAAAAAGTTAAAAAAACATGCATTAAAAAAAAGGGGTTCAGTAACTGCCATCACACAGGTGCATCATCCCATCCCTCCTCATTCCCATAACCAGCTCAGAGCTCATGGGGTGACTCAGACACTCTGGTGCCACTCCTTTGCCCTCCACGGTGGCTGTGCCAGCTCATCCTGGCGTGGGGAATAACCCTGGCACAGCTGTGAAACACTCACGTTCTGCAGGGCAGGGCAACACCTGCCCCGGGGAGAACTCACTGAGCCACCASCTCCAGCTCTGCTGGTCCCCTCAAGGGACCCCACAGAGTCCTCTCCCAGTAACTCCCTGGGGAAGCAGGGAGGGGATGGATGTGTGTGCGCTCCTCGGGAAGGGACAGTCCCAAGCCCTGACGCTCTGGTGCTGCTCAGGGAGGTGATGGATGTGTGTGTGCTCCTCGGGAAGGGACAGCCCCAATCCCTGACACTCCGGAGCCGCTGCCCACGGCTGCCAGGGGACTCCATCGAGCCGGGTGTCAGGGCTGTCCCCGTGTCCCCTCCCCAGGGACACTAATGCCGGCTGGGGATGGGGAGGGCCGGCCGCATGGCCGATTGCTGCACGGCGCGTTTGGTGACGGTGCTGCAGCGCTGCAGGATCTCCTGGGGYGAGGGACGGGCTGGCACCTTGGGGACACCCGCCGCCGGCTCAGGGTCAGCCAGGGACGAGCTGAGCTCGGCTGCGGAGGACTCCACGAAGCCGGAGTCGTTCCTGTTCCTAAGGGATGGGGATTTGCTGCCGTGGCTCGGGGCAGGAGAGCTCCTGGCCTGCTCCACCTCGGGCAGGGAGCGCGACAAGTCGGGTTTCCAGGCCAGCCGGGCGTCCCAGTCACTGCTGCTGGCCGAGCTCAGGGAGGAGCTGTCCAAATCCAGCTCCGGGGTGGAGCTGGCCCTGGGCAGAGAGCGGGATGTGCTTCCCGGAGAGCTCCGGGGCTGCKGCCGGGCCGGGCCGGGCCGGGGCACGGCCTCCCCCCGGGGCTGAGGGGAGCACAGGCTGGGGCTGGAGGCGTTGAGGCCGCAGCTCAGCATGGTCTGGAGCTTGTGATGAGGGTTCTGGTAGGGCCGCAGGCACAGCGAGGGGATGTAGCCGGTGCAGCCGTTGTACCTGAGGGCAGGGATGGAAAGAACACTGAGAAACTTCCAGCACCTCGGGCCAAGGGGAGGGAGCACTTGGGGAAGCAGGTCCGTGCTGTGCACACGGGGTGTGAGGACAGGGAAACCATCCCCCAGCTCAGGGGGCTCCTGTGCATCCCACACAGGAGGGGAGGAACAGCTCCCTCAGGGAGGCAGGACTTTGGGAAAGCCTCCTCACCAGATCAGCCACCAGCCGTTGTGGGATCTCCTGAGCACCTCCACCACCACCCCCTGGTTCAGTGAGAGCTCGTCTGCATTCTGAGCCTCGTAGGCCTGCACCACAAAGTACAGGCTGCCTGCAGAGAGAGGGACAGGTTGGATTTGTCCTGTGGAGAAATGCTCTGATCCCTGTGAGAGACCAGCCCAGCTGCAGGGCAACTGTCCCTGAGAGACTGGTTTGCTCAGGGACCCCAATCTGATCCATTTAAGTTGGATATAAAGAGGTTTTTTACAAAAAGGGTGTGGAAGAGGTTGCCCAGAGAAGCTGTGACTGCCCCTGGATCCCTGGAAGTGTCCAAGGCCAGGTTGGACAGGGCTTGGAACAACCTGGGACAGTGGAAGATGTTGGGGCTGGAACTGGATGGGCTTTAAGCTCCCTTCCAACCCAAACCACTCTGTGATTCCATGAGCTACGGTTGGTGGCAGAGCCAACCAGAAAAGTCAGAGGTCCAGGCAGGGACTCCAGGCAGTGGGTAAAGTGGTGGGGTTCTGCAGAATTCATGTTTTGAAAGAGGAACAGACTTACCCTCCTCGTCTGAGCTGAAGGCATTCTGCATGTCCTCACAGGCATCAAGCTCTTCCAGGTACGAGGCTGGGAACCAGGCTATCTGCTTGTCTGCGTTTTCCACCAGCCACCAGCCTACAGAGAGGAAAAATAGCCAGATTTTAACAGCCTGCAAGTCAAGACATGACAATAATCCCTGGGTAGGGGACACAAGAGACAGGAGGGACATTCACTGTCCCCCCAGGTAAGCACAGAAGTGCCAACACCTGAACCCCTGACACTACCTCAGCATTTGCCTAGCTGTGAATCCATCTGTCCATCCACTCCTGACACTGAAAACTCCCAGACCTACCAGTCATGTCCTTGATGAGCACTTCCACAATCTCCTTCTGAGCCACTGTGAAGGGTTTGTTCTTTGTGTCTTGGGTCTCAAAGGCCTCCATGCAGCGGTAGCTCTGCGACGCCTGAGGGAGGGTGATGGAGAGGGGCTGGGGGTTCTTCTCCCTTCTGAATACTGATGGCATGATCACAACACTGAAAAGTAAAGGTGCATGTCAAAAAACTCGTGTGAAAGGTCGAGTTTTGTATTGATTTTGGTAAAGTAATTTCTGCAGTAGGCTGAGAAAAGCTTTAGGCATCAGAAACAAAATTAACCTGGACTAAAGCTGAACTGCCCTGGAGTGTAACTGGTGTTTCCTTTCTATCCATATCCCATATTTCTGCTCCACAAACAAAAAAAAAAAAATACAACTCATATTTCATACCTGTTTTCAGGGAAGGAGGGATCRAGGTCTTGAGTCTGTGCCTTGAAAAACTGATTCACCTCTTCACCCCGGGAGATTTTCACATCTGTTTTCAGCAGCTCCTGGGAATACGTTTCCAGCAGTTTCAGGATCTCCAGGCACCTGTTCAGCTTCCCACCCTTCCTCTGCTGCATAGTTATACCTTCAAAATAACAAGGGCACAGTTGGGATAAGACAGCAACRGATCTGGATCCCTGGGAGCAGCATTTTCTCCCTGAACACCGAGGTGCCCTCACCCACCACCCCTCCTGCCCAAGCCCAAACTGTACAAARTCACTGTCCCTGCCTCCCTGTCATTTTTAACAGCTCCTAATTCAATTTTTTAACATCCAAAATGTCTCTTTTTTTCACATGTAAAGTTTCAAGAAGCTCTAGGTCAATGTTTGAAGTGTAGCATTCATTTGCCAAGTGCAGCTATCTATTAAAAAAAGCCTTTTTGGGTCATTTTAAGTCTGTACAAGACCTAAACATGCTGATGTGACCCAGTGGTGCCATAGCAGGAGCACGAGTGAGCCCCTGATCTGTTCCAGAGGAAGGTCAGAGTTGGAGGCTTCAGCCTCTGTCATGGGTTATGACTGTCCCCAGCCACTCTCATGTTTGTTGGTCCATCAGAGATTTGTCCTTACCTTTAAACCTGGGTAAACTCCTCAGTGACCCACTCTCAGTGGGGAATTTTCTCTTCAGCTCTTTCTAAAAGCAAGGAGAAGGAGAGAATGGTGATTCTTCAAAACTGACACGTGGCTGGGCTCCTTCCCCTCCCCAGGACAGGAATCTTGGAATTGGGGGAATTGAAAATTCACTTACATGGAATTTCCTAAAGTCTTCAAACGTCCTGTAGATGAGAATGTTGTTCTGATCTGACCAAGACACAAACATCATGTAGTTCTGTGAAAAGGGAGAAGAAAGGCAGTTTAATCACAATGTTCAATTTTGAATGCTTCCAGGCAATCAGCATTTGCTGTGGTTTAGTTGAGGCTTTTAATGTCACATTAAAAAATTAAACGAAACATTAAACCGACAAAAAAATTTCCTTAATTTCATAACCCCAAATGGATAATCATTGCTGAAACCAGGAGAATTTTATGGTGCTGTGACAGAAAGAGAGCAAAACACAAGCTATCAAGCCCATTAAAAAACAAGTCCCCTTGTCCTAGACCCCTAGGCTCCAACCCCAATACTAATACAAGCTACTAATACAAGCAAGCGTATCCCTGGAAGAGTAACTCRAAATCCTCTAGTCTCCCAATTTGTAAATTATATTTAAGGAGAAAAACAGAGGCAAAAAAAGAGAAAAAATAAAAATTCAAGTACCTTCTGTTTTCTGCACTGCATGAAGCCGACAGCCTTCACATGCACGGGGTACCTGTTGCAGCTCATCTTCCCCACGGCTGCTGCTCCTTCCCAGGAGAGAAGCAGAGAGATGTGTGAGAGAGCCAGAGGGATGTGTGAGGGAAGGATGAGAGCTGGAGGAAGCAGAGCTGCGGCCGAGGTTAAATACCCTGCAGCAGGAGGCAGGGCAGAGGTGTTCCCGAGCTTCCTCCTCCGCCCAGCCACCGGGCAGAAATTCCGTGATTTGGCAAACTACCGCGTGCCTTTTACCTTTCCCCCCGCTTTTAACATGCAAATGCTGCCGGGTGCAGGCGGGACATAGTTCAGGGAGCCGCGGAGGAGAAACACATTCTTTTATCACATCTTCACCAGTGCCGGGAAGGGAGCYGGGGCTGTTTGCCAGCGCTGAGTTAGAGGAGGTCACAGGGCCAGCAGCACCTGCCCCGAGATATTTCCGGGACACATTGAGGTTTTTATGGCTGTATCACACAGTCACCTGCAGCTCGGGCTGAGCTCAKTAAATCAGCCCCAAAAACTGATTTAGAACATGGGTTGTAAAACACAGATCAGGCATCATTTAACGTGAGTAATAGTTGTAGCAATTTTTTTTCCCCTGCTTTGTCCCACCTGCCGAGTTACTTTAAATAGATTTCTGACAGTTTTATCAATATCTCCATGGAAAAGCCGATGTTACGAACAGACACATCCCCAGGATGTAACTAAAAGACTGAAAGCTCCTCAGGTGTAAATAAGTGATGGAAATTCAGCTCTGAGTGCTCTGCCCTGCATCCAGCCAGGTGTCCACACCCTCCCAGGGCAGCCACCGGCTCTTCCTAAGGAGCAGTTCCACTGCCCAGAGGCAAAGCAGSAGAGATAATTCCAGCCTTGGACAGCCTGTCCTCTCCCTGAACCTCGGGGCTGATGGGCACCGTGTGATCAAAGCGCCTCTTCTTTGATAAAGCCTCAATAGAGCCATTATCACTATAATTATCTTTATCATTATCATTATTGAAACCCAAACTGAGAGGCTCAGCCTTGCCTCCCTTTCATTTCCCAGCTACACTTTGTGTCTCAAACCCTCAGCAAGGGCTGCAGGTGATTTTTTCCTCTACCAAAATACTCCCCCAGAACTGGAACAGGGAGCCAAGACAGATTCCTTCTGGAAAACACAGTCAGGAGGGTCTTGGTTTGTGTTCCATGAGCACAGGGGCCTGCTCCCACACAGCACAGAGGCAGTTTCTGGGAACAAAGAAAGCAGGCTTATTGCAGTTGGATTTACCACTGCTGGATATCTGTCCTGCATTAAAAGGGAGTTTTCCAAAGAGCACTTTGGTTCGGTGTGGATTTTGGRGAGAAAATCTCTCCAACAGCATCTCCAAGGCATTTCCTGGCTCAGGAAGCCACAGAGGAGCTGCTCTGTGRGAAAGGGATATGAAGCAGCTCCCTRCCCTYCACAGCCCTGGAATCAGACCCTCTGTTTCAAAGGCTCCAGCCAAAACATGTGCTGGTAAATCTCCCCAGATCAAAGACTGAGGATTTTATGGAGTGAGAGGAAATCACTTCATCCAGCAGATTTATTTGGAAAGTCGCAGTCTCTGAAGTGCCAAAACCTTTGCTGACTCCATGTCCTCAAACCTGCACTCCTTGGCTTCTGCACTCCTCCTTGGCAGCCAAGCCAGGGCCAAGCTCACCCTCACATGGCTCTCTTAAGTGTCTCTTGAAAATATCTGGGACCAAGACTCCCAATGAAGCACCTTGGGTTGGTTTCACATCTCAGAGTAAACACAAACCACAATCTATTTCCAAGAACGTAAAGGTTTAAACATGTTCATCCTRACTGGGAAAAGCCTTGGAGGAGCTGCAGGATGAGGAGATGGCTGTGGAGGCTCAGAGAGCACCTTGATCTGTGGGTGCCATAAAAACCAGAAGAGTAGGAAACAGCCTTGGTCAAAGGYTTTTTCTTCATTCTCAGGGAATTCAAGCAGAAAAGGGGGTGTGGAAAAACATCTAATGGAATGTTTAACAGGAAGGTGAARCTACACATGGGTTCACAAAGTCACCCGAGGCAGAAGGACCAGCCATGCAGTTTGGAGAACTGATCTTCTGGAAAAGATTGGGCTGACTGGGAGATTGCTGGTGACAGCGGTGTTGTATAAAGCCAAATATGAGCAAAACTGCTCAAAACTCAATAATTGGTTATTGAGCGAAAGTTTTGTGGAAGTGAAGGTCACTGTGACACAGAACTGAGGTGCAGGGAGGGAGAGGAAAAGCCTGGCACTCCTCCAAGACACCAACACCTCTGGAGTCACCTGGAGGGCTCAGTTCCAGCTCTGCAGCTGTCACAGCAGTATYGGTGCCCTGGAGATATCAAGTGTGATGTCACGAAACTGTCTGCTGCAGAATGACCTCACGAGCCACATCATGTCTGCAGTGACACTGCCTGTGAAACCAGAAGGAGGCTGGGCCAGATGGCCCTTGGATGGGCACAGTGCTCCTCAAAGCTCTCCACAACTCCCAGCCATGCCAGGGCCATTCCTGCCGGGAGGGATGGGTAACCCACCAGCAGAGGCCATAATTCCACTTCTCTGCTGGATGCAGTTGAACTCACTTAGAAAAAACAAGACAAACATTGTTTTTCTGACATTATCAAGTTTACTTTGTGTCTTCTACAGCTTCCGTGTCATCCTGCCATAAATCAGTGTCTCTTCGTGGATAATTATTAATGGCAGGGGATGAAGGGTCTGCCCAGAAAAAGTGAGACTCAGCAAGAATTGCTGGACACTGACGTTTCATCATCGATATTTATTTACACAGCTCTGAGAGCAGCAGTTAATTTTCCTTTAGTTGTTTTACAAGGTACCAAAGAGATCATAAATTAATGGGCAGTATGTAGGAGTGCACTGCCCAGCTTTGCCAAGATGCAGGAAACACGGCATCTTTCCATAATGACTCCCATAATTTTGCAGTCTGTTCCAAGAAAGCCTCCTGCACCCCACCAAGGTGGAGCTCTGCCACTCAGGGAGCATCACTCCAGCCATAAACAGCTGCTCTGGGGACAGACACATGTTTGTGTCTAAGGTGACTAAGGTATTGTCACAGGGAGTCACATCAGACTGCCTGTCCCACATTGTCCACAGCTGGGAAGAGAAAGGAGGTCACCCAGAGACTGCAGGAAGGCCCCAGAGTCACCAGGGCTGTCCCACTGAGTATTTCCATYCCAAGATCAGCCTCCTCGCCATGACAAATAAACACTGATATTCTGCTTTTCTTTTCATTTCAGTGTGGATCAGGAGTAACTTCAGCAGAAGCAGAATCTGAGTGCACAGATGCTCAGGGGCAGCCAAAGGCAGCTCCTCTCCAGCTCCTCCTGAGCCATTTTCCAGGTCCAACAAGAAACAGCTTTGTCCCAAAAGCTTGGAGAGGAGCAGCTGTGTTATGAACATCCTTCCCACACACAGAAGTCGTGTCTGGGCTGGTGAGTGGCCTGTGCCCCTCATGGCTGACGATGTGTGGGACTCYGCATCAGGGATTTCTCCTTCTATGGCCAGAAGAGGAAAGACAAAGAGAAGAAAAGTCCTCAGACCCTCAGGACACTGCAGCTGTGAGGAAGAGATACAGAAAGGAGCTGTGGGCACAGCCAGGGGGGGCCTGGAACAAAGCTGGTAGACAAGCTTCATCTTTGCCTCACTCACCTTCAGGATCAAAAACCTGCCCTTTACTGTTCTTGAAGGTCACCCGCGATGACACATGACCTATCAGCACCTTTAATGAAAAGCCCAGATGCTAAAAGCCGATTTTAAAAGTACAAAGAGGTTTTAGACTTTTAATAAATAGAGAAACAGACCTTTATTTAAAAAGAATAATGAAAACCCAGACACTGGAGTTGACAAAAGTCTCCTTCACCTCATGAACAAAGGAARCAGTTGAACTTTCACACAGGCTGGGATGAGAGATATTACAGTAACTAATCCAGAAGAAAGTATTTAATTTCATCCTAATTTCAGCAGCTGCTGCAGGCATTAAAGCATTTCTCTGTGGGAGACCCAATTCAGCAACCCTTTGAGCCCAGGCAGCAGCTCAGCCCTTTCCCACTCCATCACGGGAGCTTCCCAAGGTGCACACCATTCTCCAGTGCAGGGAGTCACTCACTCCTCACAGGCAGCTTTATTTCAGCATCCAAAATCACAGCATCGCATCAAACCCCCTCAAACCTCCCTCCCGAGGCCTCACCTCCCTTGGGATGGCCCCACCCAGCCCAGGGAGAGCTCTGCCCCTCTCAGGTTTGCTCGCTGCCCGAGGCACGCACATCGGATGCTCATGTTTACTGAGCACTTGCTGCAATGATTTCATAGTTCTTTTATAAAAGTGACATGTTTTCCTAGGGTTATGCAAAGGACAAAAGTGTGATTCAAGACGTTATCTTCCAGAAAAGGGTGAGAATGTAACTTAAGCTGCTTCAAGAAGAGCTGCTTCAAGAGAATTATTTTCTTAGGAGAAAGGGGTGTTTGATGAGTGCATGGCATGAGGCCAGCACTGTGTGGACGTGCTGGGACCCAAGAACGGGCAGTGAAGGGAGAAGAAAAGCAGGGTGGAGTTTCCAAGGGGGTTTGAGGCTCTGCAGTGCACAGCCTGCCCTACACACTCCCAAATCCAGGGGGGAAAATCCCAGCCACACCAGTACAGCCAATAGCAAGCACAGCAAGCACCAGCAAACATGAAGAAATGTTGTTTTCACTCGGGGAAAATCTGTTCTTACATCATGCTAAATATAGTAAATTGATTGAAGATAAGACCGTTTTGTTCCTTCCAGATCAGTCAGAGATGCTCATCACACTCTTTCCCTTTCCTCATTCCCGGCCATTGAGGAGCAGAGCATGCAAAGCCTTATCTCTCCTGAGGATTCCACCAGCACTAGGAGCTCAGGATAAGGTTCAGAGCAAACACAACAACTTGTGTTTCTTGGCCCCTTCAGAAACCAGGGAAAACCAGATCCAATCTTCACTCAAAAGCCTGGTGGGAGAAGAGCAATGCGGAAGGAATCATTCTTTCATTTATGTTTAATTTTTAAGGAATCCAAACATAGCAACTGTTGCCTGAGGAAATCTCTTCCACAGAAGCAGACTTCCTGTTGAATTCCTTTGACCTCCTTCTGGAAAAAAGGAATCACCCCAAATCGGGGGCCACCCTTCTTTTGCAAAGCCAAGAGGAACAGGAGCTGCTCACTGAAGACTTTGTGCTTCATTTTCCAAGAGCACAAAAGGAATCACCAATTTTGCTGTGTTTATCCTCAGAATGGATGAACTGACTCCAGGGATGCTCAGAGTGGGTCTGGGAAGGAGGAGATATATTAGAGCACGACACAGGCAGGACCATCGGAACCAACCTGCAGAAATAATTTGGTTTTCTCCCTTCCCCTGCCATCACTATTACTCATGGAGTCTCATTTTTATCAGCAAGAGGATCCACACATAAAAATGGCACCGACTTTGAAAGAACAAACTCAGTGTCTGGTGTAGATGCCCACATTTGAGCAAGGCAGTGTCTTGTGCTCAGTCTTACACTTCAGACTGTTCTGAACACATTTCAACAGTTCTGGATGGATCTGAACCAAGACCAACCTCTCAGCCATTCCCTGGCAGGGGGGCTGTGGGCTCCTTCCTCATATCTGAGGGATAAATTCATACTTTCAGGAAATTTTGCAGGTGATAAAGCTCTTGTACGCAAGCAGAGAGGATCAAAATGATTTACTTGCCTAGGAAGAAATGTCCTTTTTTTTGTTGTTGCTGTTTCCTAGTTGTAATTTCTCAAACAAGTCTATGACTAATTCCTGGTGCTGGCTTATCACTGGTCAGACTTTAGGCTCACATTCGTATGTGTAAATAAAAGACAGCTTCCTGCTGTATTCCCCTGCAGAGGGAAACAGTTACATTCAGCTGGCACTACCTACAAAACCATCATAAAAACACTTGGTAAGGACCCTGAGAGGCACAGGGTACATTTTTCCCCCCMCCAAAAAATCATGGAATGGTTTGGGTTCGAAGGACCTTAAAGTTCAATGTCACACCCTGCCATGGGCAGGGACACCTTCCACTGTCCCAGGGTGCTCCAAGCCCTGTCCAATCTGGCCTTGGGCACTTCCAGGGATGGGGCAACCAGGACCTCTCTGCACAACCTATTCCAGTTGCCTCATCTGAAACTTTAAATAAATTACTGGGTATTCAGTGGTGTTTAGATTCCCAAATGAAGAAGGCTCCGAGAATATTATTCCTTGTCCCAGTCCATAATGATCAACCTGCAGGAACCTGGGGTCACACTGCTGGGACAGAGTTGTGTGAACCCTCCTTGGATCATCCCTCCTTGGGATCATTTCCCCTTGTGTCTGCTCTCCTCAAGGCCACCCCTCATTGTGGTCACCCTGCTTTGCTCAGGGGCTGTGTTTAAGCCAGGACCTTTGTCCTTGCCCAAGCCCACTGTGAGGATCTATGTGCCATGGATTTTGCAGGGCTCAGAGGGGTGGGTGTCCAGCCCCATTTCTTCTTCCTTCCCCAAGCCCTACTGTCAGCTGCCCATTCCCAGCTCTGGTCTAGCAGGCGCAAAGGTAAGGGCAGAAGATCAAACAGCTCTGAGAAAGGCAAACACAGCCTTTCATTCTCTTCAGCATGGGTTTTACTGCTGCTTCCTGGTGACTGCTGTCACCACCCCCTGAGCTGCCCCATTCCAGGCACGGCTCTGAGGATGAGGGACATACTYAGTGACATCTGTGACTTCAGTGGGCTCAGTCTCACAGACGTGGGTAGCTGAAAAACAGGTGCTCTGCTGGCAGGACCTACGCCCAGGARCCCTGGGCAGGGACACYTTCCACCATCCCAGGCTKCTCCAAGCCCCAGTGTCCAACCTGGCCTTGGACACTCCCAGGAATCCACGGGCAGTCACAGCTTCTTTRGGCACCCTGTGCCTGCCAGGGCCTGCCCACCCTCACAGGGAAGAATTTCTCCCCAAAATCTAACTTGTGTGAGGAGTTTGTTTGGTAACAGGCTCTAGCACACTCCAGCTCCTAAATCAGTGTTGGGAGCAGAGGGTTGGGTGGGTTAGGCTGTCCAAAGGGGAGCAAGAGGGAATGCTCCTTCATCYTTCCTTGGCTCTGCACCACATTCCTTCCTTTGGATGGAACTAATTTGGCTCTGCACTTGGATTCATTTAGAGACAGTAAAGTGAATTTCCTTGCTCTGACTTGAATTGGAGCATTTCTCCATTTTTTAAACTTGGAATTCCAAGCTGATGCTGGACCTAAAAGCAAGTGRAGAAAATTGGGAGGACCTTTAACTAATGAGTCACCTCTGCTCCTAGAGCTGAGCAGGAAAAGGGCGAGGGGAGCAATGTGGAGCACAAACCTCTGTGACCAACAGCCTCGTTTGGAGCTGTGAGCTTTTTCCTTTTCAATAAAGATGTTGGTATTTTAAGTGATAAATTGAGTCACTATCAAGGAAGCAAAGTCTGCTAACCRCCAAACCAGGAGTTTGCTGTGACTTGGAAACATCTCTGGAACTATTTAATTGCTTGAAGACCAAACAATGAAGCTCTGGAGGAAATTCCCTGAGTATGTCATTCTCTTTTTTCCTGACTTTATAAAAATTAACGAGGTTGTGAACATCAGGTAAAACATTTATTGGTGGGCAAGGAAAACAGACATAAAAATATCACCATCCCCACTCGATCTTTCCTTTGTGTGTGACATTTATCTTTACRGTTGTCTACAACTTTACACAAAGCCATTCCAGCAGTTCCTACCAGTTACTCACGTGTCTTCTCCCTCCCTCACAAAAATCAGCAAATAAAGATTTCCAATAAATCGCAAATAAATAAAAATAAAGCAGCACTGGTAAARAGAGACCCCAAGATGGAGATTCAGACCATCAGCTCAGTGCTCCACAGAGCAGGAACAGCTCAGCAATTTCCACATGAAACACACCAAGTGCTGAAGTATTTTTGGGGCAAGTCCTTGAGGTATTTCTCTAAAATTATGCTTTTTCTAATACACATTTTACACCACACTGTGTTAAATAAATCACATACATATATTTATATATAAGGTGACATTTTGGTCCAGCTCCATCCTGGACATACATTTGTTTGCATTAAACAAAATAATCATATTTTTCACTTGACCTACAGGTGATGAACAGGAGAAAAGTTGAAGGGGACACAAAATTCACATTGTTCACCATAGGAGACTTGTGGCTCTCAAACTTTTAAGAGCATGACAGAATCAAGCTGAAAAGAAGGACAAGAGCAAGTCTGTGCTGCTCTCCAAGTTTTCACCCTGTGACCTCTATTAAGAATTTCTTAGGGCCACAGCTAATTAATGTTTCCAAGGGGTGAAAGAGCAAGCTCCAAAGTTTGATGCCAGGCTGGACCATTGCCCAGGTCACCCCCCTCATGTGCTCACAAGCCTGTGGCTCTCTGGGAATAAAAGAACAAATGCCAAATGTCCACTCAAGACCAAGGCCTTGGGGACAGATCTGGCTCTCCATCACCTCAAAGGGCCCAGCCAGTCCCAGGCAGCACCTGYCCTGGTTTGACACGTGTCAATACTCTCAGAAAGAGGAAAATCCTCCCTCAATATGGATTTACAAGCACGTGACAGGTGTTAAAAACATGCAGAACTTCACATGGGCGTGTTGCTATAGAGGAGCATGAGTTGAATGGAGWAATCCACTTGTTTGTCCATAAAATCGCCCTGTTGATTGTATGACTCTGCTGGAGATAACGCTGAGGTGTCCATCAGCACCACTGGCACAAAGAACTGCTGTGTGCCATGGGCTCTGCCACACACAGTATCTACACATCCTGGAATGCCAGAATAGTTGAGATTGGAAGAGATCATCCAGTCCAGCTCCCTGCCCAGGCAGGGTCACCTGGAGCAGGTGACACAGGAACGTGTCCAGGTGGCTTTGGGATATCTCCTGAGGGAGACCCACACCYTCCCTGGGCAGCTGTTCCAGGGCTCTGCTCTTTTCTCTGTCATGGAAAGAGGTTCTTCCTCATGTCGGGATGTAACTTGTTGTGTTTTAGTTTCTGGGCATTGCTCCTYGTCCTGTCACTGAACARAGTCTGGCACCATCCTGTGACACCCCTGGGAGGGATTTGTGTGGATTGATGGGATCCCCTCTCAGCCTTCCCTTCCCCAGACTGACCAGGCCCAGCTCCCGCAGTCTCTCCTCATCACGGAGATGCTCCAGACCCCATATGAACAAATATTTCTACCTTTTTTTGTACTCATTTGTGAGGGCCATATGAGGGGAACTGCTCTTTGGCACCCACTGAGGGGAAACAGAGGGAGACCCCCTTCAGCCTCGGGACCTGGGTGCCCACACCCTAGGGGCGATGTGAAGCAAAAATCGAGGGAGCATAGGCGGGAGGGTCGTGTTCTCTKCACACATGATATTTAAACAGAAGAGCTTGCTGCTGTTTTTTGCTCAAAATATATCAGAACTGGCACTTGGGTGTGTGCCGRGTGCCAGCCCCCTCACGGCGCCCGGGCGGGCATGGCGCCGCCCCGGCCCGTCCTGCACCGCGGCGCCGAAATGGCGGCGCCCAGYGAGGGCCGTGCGGGTCGGGGATCTGCGCCCTTCCCGGGCACCGACAACGGCTCCTTCCCCTTCCCCTTCGCCGTCCCGCACGGCACGGCGGGGGAGCCGCCCAAGAAGCCATGCCGAGCCTGCACGGATTTCAAGAGTTGGCTCCGCGAGCAGAGGAAGCAGACGGCCCCGGGCAGCGCGGTGAGGCGCGGCGGGAGCCTCCCCCTGGAAATCCTGGCGATCCCCAGAGCTCCGTCAGTCCTCCATCCTGCCCCCTCAAGTGGGATGAGGCTGCGTATTGCCTTCAGGGTGTGAAGGAGCCGGGGACAGGGTTCTCGTCAGTGGGAATGGGAAGGGGGTGCCCATCTTCTCCCTGGGGGTGAGGGGGCTCTGCCATTGCCCCCGCCGAGGGTGTGAGGGGGGCTTTGCCATGTTCCCTGAGGATGTAAAAGAGTCTTTGCCTTTTCCCCACAGAGGGTATGAGAGGGGCTTTGCCATGTCCCCTAAGGGTGTTAAAGTGTCTTTGCAGTTTCCCCACAGAGGGTGTGAGGGGGGYTTTGCCATGTTCCRATTGAWGRYRTGAGGGGGGGCTCTGCCATGTCCTCAGACGGGATGCGAAGGACGTGCTCCCCTCATCTCACCCTCCCATCCAGCGCAAAAGGGCTGTTTCCCCAGCAGCCCCGGTGTCCCCTCACACTCCTCTGTCCCTTTGCAGGACGTGGCGGTCTCGGAGGAGAAGGAGCCCCCTCCGGACTGTCCCCTGGACAGCGAGCAGCTGGGCCGCAGCACCTGGGCCTTCCTGCACACCATGGCCGCCTACTACCCCGACCGGCCCTCCGGGGCACAGCAGAAGGAGATGAGGGACTTCATCAACCTCTTCTCCAAGTTCTACCCCTGCGAGCACTGCGCAGAGGACCTGAGGGAGAGGTGAGTGGCCTCAGAGGGTTTTTTTGAGGATGTGGGGAAAGGTGAATTTCCTCAGCGGGTTTTTTTGGGGGCTCTGAAAGACAGGTAACTAGCCTCAGCAGGTTTTTTGGGGCTCTGGGGAAAGGTGAGTGGCCTCAGCAGGTTTTTTGGGGCTCTGGGGAAAG